>SJYX01018379.1:9145-19462 GCA_006410675.1 Oreotragus oreotragus
GGTGGTAAAGAGTCAGATATATAACTTAGCAGCTAAACAAGTCCTAGCATTAACCTCTACTCCAGCACGTATCAGGAATATCACACAAGTATTCACAGGTAATTTTACCCTCATTAAATTGTAGATTCTAAAGAAAAGAATGGCTTTTACTCTCTGTATTCTTGACACTTAGCACAGAGCTCAGATGTCAATGACTCTTAGCATTTGACCACTTGTACTTTTTTTTAGCAAATGGGCTTTGTGATTATGGACAGAGACTCCATGGCCAAAAGGTCCTCTTGTCAGCTGGGAAGGTTATAGGCAGAAGGGAATCTCAGTGTATCTGGGGTTTCTAAACTTTCCAACAGGCCACCGGTACCTACAAAGATGAGACACAGCTGGTTCCGTAACAATGAGCCTTTCTATCTGTTTTCTTCTCTTCATTTTCCATTTGGTCTATTTTATGTGAAATTAAACAATGACTCACATACACTTGGGAGCAGGTATTTTCCCAGATGATTGAGTTTAATATTGCAGTGTTTACTTTCTGGCTTTTTGTTGGGTATTTAAATCCAGGTGTTTACAATATGGGGTTCTTCTGTAATTTTTGTTTATTCCCAAGTAGATTTTCTAAAGCAACTGGTGGCATGTATGTAAACAAAATCAAAATATTTGTTTAAATTTTCCTAGGACTTTGCATCTACCGGACTTACTGATAGAAGATGCTTATTTTAGAGTTGGCCGTGAATGATGTAACTGAGATCATATTGCCTGGGAAATATAAAACAATTGAAATAGGTTTATAAAAGCATGTTGATATTACACTGTATTGATAGAAAAGAGGGAATAATTATTGATATTGGATTAAACAAAACTGAAAAAGGCGTGCATACATTCTCTCTAAGTTGCTTCAGTTGTGTCTGAATCTTTGCAACCCTACAGACTATAGCCTTCCAGGCTCCTCTGTCCATGGGATTCTCCAGGCAATAATGCTAGAGTGGGCTGCCATGCCCTCTTCTAGGGGATTTTCTGACCCAGGAGTCCAACTGGTGTCTCTTTTATCTGCTGCATTGCCAGGTGTTTCCTTTACCACTAGCATCACCTGAGAAGCCCCCAAAAAGGTATATATGGGTACTGATAGAGATGATACGTTTTATTGAGCATCTTGCTGCTAAGTCACTTCAGTCGCGTCCTACTCTGTGCAACACTAGAGATGGCAGCTCACCAGGCTCCCCCATCCCTGGGATTCTCCAGGCAAGAACACTGGAGTGGGCTGCCATTTCCTTCTCCAATCTTTCATGAATTAGAATATAAATTTCAAGCCAAGATAATATATAGAGTGTTTTCTGGGTTAAGGAAACCAGACACATTTGGGCACAAATTTGAAATTTGTTAATTATTTAGGCATAAACCAGCTAGATTATTCTCTAATTGTCCTTAATACTGTCTCATCATGACTGGGCTTTCTTAAAATATAGTAATCAAATTGTCTTTTAAGAGGGAGTTTCTGGCTCAGTGTAAAGAATGGATAGCACAGGAAAGACACAGGCAAAGGATATGTGTCAATAATCGGTGAGTATGAGGAAATCTTCTTGGACGTTATCTAAAGCAGCATATCTTTTAACTTAACTGTGTGCCACAGCAGGTATAGTGCAGGGCATTGGCATATGGCATAGAATGAAACAGACATATTTCTTGTCTGTGAGTGTCTAGATTTATATTAAGCAATCATATAATTCTATGTAAAAATGCACCTCGAAAAATACTATGAAGAGTCGTATGATGAAGTGGAAACATGTTTCAAGAGGAGCTGATATAATTAGGAAATCTGGGTGAGGGAATCAGATAAAAAGAAAAACATGTACAAAGAACAGGTTTAAGGGTCAGACTAGAGATATTCCTTGAATAAGGAGGCAGGGGCCTGTAGAAGACAAAGAATTTTTGTCTTTACATGAAAAGTCATGGGAAGCCCTTGCATTTTAGCAACAGAGTAAGCTGATCAGACTTGATAAACTTTATCTGGCTATGGGATTGATTGGAGATCAGGGGATTGGAGAAAAGAAAACAAGAGGAGTCTGTCCATCAATCCTTGTTTTTCTCAGTGGTTCTCATCTTAACCCAGAATCCAAATGGAATGGACTGTGAAAGGGCTTGTATTAGAATATCATATGCTATCACTTATATTCAGAACCTTAAAAATATGATACAAATGACCTTATTTACAAAACAGACTCACAGACTTAGAGAATGAATTTATGTTCATCAGGGAAGAAAAGTGTTGGGAGGGGTAGTTAGGGAGTTTGGGATGGACATGTACACTCTGCTGTATTTAAAATGGATAACCAACAAGGACCTATCGAATAGCACAGAGAACTCTGCTCAGTATTCTGTAACAACATAAATAGGAAACAAATTTGAAAAAATAATGAATATATGGATAACTGAATCTCTTTGTTGTATATCTTAAACTAACACAACATTGTTAGTCAACTATATTCCAATATAAAATAAGAAGTTTAAAATATGCCACACATGGTATTAATTATTTAACATTCTCTTCTGATGACCTAGAATTGATCCACAACCCTTTGCTGGCAGTGAAAAATATTCACATCCAAGGCCAGCAGAGCCAGGGCTCTGTAAAGTCATGCAGCTGTTCAGTGGAATGTCTCTATCCTATAGGGCAAGGCCCTTGTATAAGAAACAAAAACAACTCTGGGTGTTCTTAGCCTTGTGGAGTCTGGCAGCCATGCACAAGGATAGGCCAGCCAGATTCAAGAAGCATCTGTGTGTGTCATGGAACATATAGCAATGTCAGCCAGCTGAGCACTTGGTCACCTTCATATTCAGAATAAGACCTTGCATTTCTGTGTGACTGTATATTTGTGCTTCTCACTAATCAAAGGCACCTGAGTGGGAAAAACACAGAAGTCATTTCCTAATTGAAAACAGTTTGAGAATCCAAACACTGGAGTTGATCCACTCCCACCCTCCCTAATAAGCTACTTGGAGCTTTCCCAACATACAGAAACAAGGTAAAATAAGATAACTTTCTGCTAGGTGAGATGTCAACCATCAGGGTTAGCAAGAAGAATGCAGCTCCTTCCTTCCTCTGGATTACGCAGAAGCGTTTCTGGAATAAATTACTAAAGATGAGGATAGTTTCAACAGAAAATGTGCTATAGTATGATTGAGCTTTGGGACATTTTAATATGTATACAATAACTGCCAAATTTACCTTTTGAGTCACTCAGCTTGTATATTTCTTGTATACCACATGAATAGCCAAAATCCATGGAGGTAAGGAGACCCTTTCTCACTGATTTTATAGGAAAGTTCAAGATATGACTCCATTAATCTCCTTCTCATCCTCTATCACCCCAACTCCAAGGACAATACCCACTATTTGAAAAGGAAGTGAAGTCATGTCAACAGAAAGTAAATCTAAAGCATCCTTCTCATATTTTATGGGCTGTAAAATTTCTGGCTAGCCAATGACTAAAGCCTGAAGTCCTACCTTCTATTTTAATTGCTTATGTGATTGTATACCCATGTTGCTTCTTTTAAAATTCATCACAAGACCTAGAAAAAAAAACAAACGGAATGATAACTTCATTAATATATAAAATAAAACTTAATTGCAAATGAATACCATGTAAAATGATCAAGAGAAAATGGAATGGCATGTTGTAACAATTCCTTGGAAATAAAATGTGAAAAATAAGAGTATCATCATTGTTATAGAAGAATCAACAATCATGTACAGATTGTTGTACTCCCTCTGATTGGGAGATCCCACGTCCACAAACTCAGCAAACCACACATCCACTTTCACATGCCATTTTATATAAGGGACTTAACCATCTGTGGATTTTTATATCCATGGTGTCTCAAAACCAGTCCCCCATGGATTCAGAGGGATGACCGTGAGTGTGTGTGAGAGAGAGAGTGCACATGTGTTCAATTTTTAATTATTGCTTCAACTCTCATGGCCTCTGTTTTTTAGGTAACCACTCTACTCCACATAAATCCCCAAATTGAAGCAATCCTTCAGTCCATCGTGTTCTCTCCCACATTTTGAAAACAGTGATGCAAGAGTAAATGGCACTTGACGTATAGTTTGGTGTTGACATCATGGTTATCAGTCTCATCTGGAGCCTCAACACCATTTGTCAATCTTGTGTCCTGTTGCAAGGACTAGTCCCCCTGTAGCTATTAAAAATTTACTATCAACCGCAAGTATCTCTCACTCTAAGCCCATCTATTCACCAAAATGAAAGAATGGAGCATATCAGGTGGGAGCCATGCCATCTGCTCTTCCAGGACCCATCTCCTCCTTAATTTCCTCTTCCTTTATTATACAGATCCTCCTCCTTCTTCTGCATTTTAAAGGTTGATAGTATCCAGAGTTCTGTTCTCCTCTCTCTTCTTTCTTCTCAGTTATCCCTGGAAGGCTTTCCTGGGGAGCCAACTCTGAGATGGAGTTGAGGGTGCAGGGGCTTTATTAGGGTGTGTTCTTTGCCTCAACACTGGTAGAGGGGAAGGGAGCAAGAATGGGCACAAAGGACTTTGAAGGATTCCCGAGGAGTGGGAGGGACAGGCTTTTATATCCTCTGGTCAGTCTGTCATCAGAGACTGAGGCCAGCTATTCTGGGAGAGAATACGTTCTTACGAGAGGTGGATCTCTCCATTGGAAGAAATCTCTAAAGAGGCTACAGAAGAGGGTGCCAGCAGCCCTCCTAGAGGTTAGATCTTGAACTTTTTATTCATGAAGAAGGATCTGAACCATGTGTCACATCACTGTGTCTGCCTCACATTGCACCCTGATGCACACACACACACATACACACACACACTTAAACACATATACACACACAAGTTCTTGTGACTTTACTTTCTGTCTCTACCTCAAATCTGACACACTCTACCATGCTTTTATTCTCTTGAATCCAGAAGATGGAAAATACAAGATTTAGGGATTTATTTTCTTTTTCCTCTTTTCTTAAGGGACGGTCATCCACGATAATGAATCCTAAGTTCCAAGAGAAGCAGGGTCTCAATGAGTGATCTGAGAGTGTTTGAGTTCTCATGTTCTGGCTGTCTCTCAAGGCCAGCTTCCTTTCCATACTGACAGGAAACTTCCCATGTGTTTTCTTCTTTCCCTCACCCAATTCAAGTAGTGGACCTGATGCTGGGAAGGCAAGGAGCTCTGACTCATTCAGATGATAACCAAGGCTAAACTAAGCTAGATACTAGTGGGTCACTGTGCCCTTCAGGTTAGGCAGCACCTGCCTTGAAATTTATCTTTGTTTTTGTTATGTCTGTCTGACTTGTGCCAAAATAATTAAGCCCTACCGCATGTTACCTACCCCCATGCTTGCTTTCTTCTTTTTATTTAATTTTAATATGCTAGGCTTAAACAGGAAAGTGCCTGCATTTCAGCTGCAGGTGACAGGATGATTCATTTCCCAGATGCGTTTATACCTCTTTTATCAGAAAGAAAAAGAGATGCAGAAAAATGCTTTGGAATTACTTTTAGACACTCACTTTCTTCTCCACTCCCAGCCTGTAATTGCCCACCAACACCCTTACTTAAAGAGCTATCCTTCACGAGCACAGCCAAGGGGGAGGCAAGGAGAGCTCAACTGACTCATCTTGCACAGGATGAGAATGAAGGAGAACGGGGCAAGTGTCTACCTGTGTGTGTGTGAGCTGAATGTATGAACAGTGATTGGGGATTTTCAGGGTGGGGAGGACTGGAAGTGAACTGGTTGTCTTAACAAGCCTTCTCTGCCCAAAAGACCATCCACTCTCCTCCTTGTGATTAATTGACCCCTATGGAACCTGGGCAACCACTATCTTTATAAGCAAGTAACTAATGCCTCAATAATGTTGACTGTAAAAACAACAAAGCAAAATAATGTAAGGCAGATACAACTTTAACTCATCAACTGATATTTAACTTGCATTCACTTTAAACCTGGCTTTCTCCCAGCTATTGAGGAAAACTTTTTGTTCCTTAAAGATAGGATTTATTAGAAGTATCTCATTGCCATTACCTCTGTTATTTAATTCTGGATTCAGTTCATTATGTTTCTAGGAATCATAAAATGAAGAACATTAGTTAGCAGACTTTAAACTACCTCTTTCACATATGTTACCTTCTTTCTTGTCAGAGCTATATGATATTTTGAGAAGTAATCATTAAGTTTTCCAAGTTAAAACATTTTAAACTAAAGCCACTTTATATGGAAACAAGGGTCCAAGATCACATTAATTAGGAAAGGAAAGGGTTAACATAATCTGAGTTTTCTGACTCCAGAGACTAAAATTCATCTAAGAGAATGTGGAGAGTTGAGTTTCTCTAAAATAACAGATAATAAGTCAGACCAGCAATTCACTCATAAGGAAAGCAAAAAAAAAAAAAAAAATTNCTGACACACTCTACCATGCTTTTATTCTCTTGAATCCAGAAGATGGAAAATACAAGATTTAGGGATTTATTTTCTTTTTCCTCTTTTCTTAAGGGACGGTCATCCACGATAATGAATCCTAAGTTCCAAGAGAAGCAGGGTCTCAATGAGTGATCTGAGAGTGTTTGAGTTCTCATGTTCTGGCTGTCTCTCAAGGCCACCTTCCTTTCCATACTGACAGGAAACTTCCCATGTGTTTTCTTCTTTCCCTCACCCAATTCAAGTAGTGGACCTGATGCTGGGAAGGCAAGGAGCTCTGACTCATTCAGATGATAACCAAGGCTAAACTAAGCTAGATACTAGTGGGTCACTGTGCCCTTCAGGTTAGGCAGCACCTGCCTTGAAATTTATCTTTGTTTTTGTTATGTCTGTCTGACTTGTGCCAAAATAATTAAGCCCTACCGCATGTTACCTACCCCCATGCTTGCTTTCTTCTTTTTATTTAATTTTAATATGCTAGGCTTAAACAGGAAAGTGCCTGCATTTCAGCTGCAGGTGACAGGATGATTCATTTCCCAGATGCGTTTATACCTCTTTTATCAGAAAGAAAAAGAGATGCAGAAAAATGCTTTGGAATTACTTTTAGACACTCACTTTCTTCTCCACTCCCAGCCTGTAATTGCCCACCAACACCCTTACTTAAAGAGCTATCCTTCACGAGCACAGCCAAGGGGGAGGCAAGGAGAGCTCAACTGACTCATCTTGCACAGGATGAGAATGAAGGAGAACGGGGCAAGTGTCTACCTGTGTGTGTGTGAGCTGAATGTATGAACAGTGATTGGGGATTTTCAGGGTGGGGAGGACTGGAAGTGAACTGGTTGTCTTAACAAGCCTTCTCTGCCCAAAAGACCATCCACTCTCCTCCTTGTGATTAATTGACCCCTATGGAACCTGGGCAACCACTATCTTTATAAGCAAGTAACTAATGCCTCAATAATGTTGACTGTAAAAACAACAAAGCAAAATAATGTAAGGCAGATACAACTTTAACTCATCAACTGATATTTAACTTGCATTCACTTTAAACCTGGCTTTCTCCCAGCTATTGAGGAAAACTTTTTGTTCCTTAAAGATAGGATTTATTAGAAGTATCTCATTGCCATTACCTCTGTTATTTAATTCTGGATTCAGTTCATTATGTTTCTAGGAATCATAAAATGAAGAACATTAGTTAGCAGACTTTAAACTACCTCTTTCACATATGTTACCTTCTTTCTTGTCAGAGCTATATGATATTTTGAGAAGTAATCATTAAGTTTTCCAAGTTAAAACATTTTAAACTAAAGCCACTTTATATGGAAACAAGGGTCCAAGATCACATTAGTTAGGAAAGGAAAGGGTTAACATAATCTGAGTTTTCTGACTCCAGAGACTAAAATTCATCTAAGAGAATGTGGAGAGTTGAGTTTCTCTAAAATAACAGATAATAAGTCAGACCAGCAATTCACTCATAAGGAAAGCAAAAAAAAAAAAAAAAATTCGGTTTCTAGGGAAAGAGCTGGAGATAATTCATTTAACAAATATTTATTAAGCCAGTTGTGTGTGTCTAGTTATTTTTTCGTTGCCCACCAGTCCTGAGCTGACATCTTTGACAGACTTTTTGAAAAGTCAAGGCCACAGACCATTTGCTCAGAAATACCCTTGAAGCCCGTCCAAAAAAAAAAAATGCCTGTTGAGTCAGAACCCATGGGGGTAGTGGGTAGACAGTATGTACTTCATACATATTCTAGGTAACGTGTATTCTGGATGGTAAAGCTTGAAAAATCCTGGTTTACAAATCTTGACTCAGATTCTCAGATAACTTGAATTGATACTTTTCTTATTTTGAGGAAACAAGCTAAATACTGCCAGAGAAACGAGTATCATTTTCTCTCTCAGTTATTAGCTTTGAAATAACATTTTCCCTCAAGTAATCTTTCTTCTAAGCAATGAAAATGATAGGGACTGATAATTCAAAATCACAGAATCAGGTTGCTAAGTACAGGAATACTTGGCTGTGTTTGCTAGACAAATCTATGAGGGTGGCCCAACTGTGAGACTTTTTTTTTTTTTTCCTTTGGCAGCAATCCCATCAGTTTGTCTGACTAAAGTTTGTGCTTATGTTTTAATGACTCATGTTCTCCTGCACTATCCCATCAACTGCTTGGCAGAACTGCTGCTAGTTTGGAACATCACATGTCATGGGGCAGGTATTAGATTCTGTGTAAGTCTATTTCAAGATGAGCAGATACAAATGTCTAAACTCTTTGCTCTTTTACAGACCTCTCAAGATGACCTAATTTTCTCAACATCTTAAATTTAGAATCAGAACCCAAGACTTCATATTCTTTAATATCAATTTTAACTTTTAAAACCACCATAGAAATAAGTGGTTCAGGGACAAGTATTGACAGAGATTCAGGTGACAAAATTCTGTGTACATCAAGAAGGGAAGACAAGGAAAGCTTTCATTGTTAAGCTTGTGATTCTCTGACCTGTGAATCCTGGAAACCAGGGATCCGTTTCCACCGGGTTTGAGACCTTCAAGTTCCATGTAGGGAAAGCAAAGTAAGAACTTGGGCAAAGAACTCAGTAAGTGGAACTTCCCTGGCAGTCCAGTGGTTTAGACTCTGCATTCAATTCAGGGAGTACGGTGTTGATCCCTGGTCAGAGAACTAAAATCCCACATACCACATTCCCCACCACCCAGAAAGAACTCACTAAGAATGTAAAAATGCCAGGTTCTTCCAGTCAATCTGAGACAAAACTACCAGGCTGTTTAACAATTGTTCGGTAATATAAGTAATCCTAAGAGTCATTTTTGCAATGTGAAATATGGCCTCTTTTCCATGTCAGAGTCCTAGTTAAACATCAACCAGCCTTTTCACTGTTTGAGGTGGGAGGCAAGTTTAGAAGAAAGGGCTGGAAAAGGAAATACAGAAGGAGTTTCCCAACCCACAGGTTGCAGAATCTTTTAGGGGAAGGAAAAGGAACNTGAAATATGGCCTCTTTTCCATGTCAGAGTCCTAGTTAAACATCAACCAGCCTTTTCACTGTTTGAGGTGGGAGGCAAGTTTAGAAGAAAGGGCTGGAAAAGGAAATACAGAAGGAGTTTCCCAACCCACAGGCTGCAGAATCTTTTAGGGGAAGGAAAAGGAACACTTTCTAAAGTTCTATGTTAAATGCCAGAAATTTACACTGTATCCTGCTATAGCTGAAAGCAAGTATATGTAATCTAAGGCTTCTGAATCTTGCTTTTGACATTGAAGTCAAGTAATTCTTAGTTGCAGAAGGCTGTCCTGTATAATGTGGGGTGCTTTAGTAGCATCTCTGATCTCCACTCATTAAATCCCAGCAACTCTCCTCCTTTGTGACAAGAAAAAAGTCTCCAGATATTTCAAATGTCCCCTTGTTTTTGTGGTTCAGTCGTTAAGTCATGTCCAAATCGTTGCAAACCCATATCCTTTATCCTTGTGACACATCCTTTTCCTGTGTCTTTTCCTATGCTACCCTTTCTTTCATTGATTTCAGTCACTCAGTCTTGTCCGACTCTTTGTGATCCATGGACTACAGCATACCAGGCTTCCCTGTCCTTCACCATCTCCTGGAGTTTGCTCAAACTCATTTCCATTGAGTCAGTGATGCCATCCAATCATCTCATCCTCTGTTGCCCACTTCTCCTCCTGCCTTCACTCTTTTCCAGCATCAGCATCTTTCCCAATGAGTTGGCTCTTTGCATCAGAAAGTAAAGTCACTTAGTCGTGTCCGACTCTTTGTGACCCCATGGACGGTAGCCTGCCAGGCTTCTCCATCCATGGGATTTTCCAGGCAAGAATAGTGGAGTCAGTCGCCATTTCCTTCTCCAGAGAACCACTGGACAAACTGG
>SJYX01018381.1:4041-24407 GCA_006410675.1 Oreotragus oreotragus
GGGGGGAGAAAGAGAATGGGAAGGGAAAGGAAGTACAGTAGTCGTCCAGTTCTGTCCATAAACTGGCCTATGTGCATATAGATGAACTTGGCTGGCTTGACAATAAAGATTTTAACATAGAACCTCTTCGAAGATTCTCTATATCATAGTGATCCTACTGCTCCCCAGAGAGTGGACTTTTCCAAAAAGGATGCATGATCAAAATCTTCCCACAGCCAGAGATGACTCAAGGCTACCTCACAAGCTTCACTTCTACACTGTAAGAATATGCTTTGCTTTAGATCTTTGACTACACAGATCATCTCAATGCTTACAAATGAAAAGACATGACATGGCTTGAAAAATGTGTATTTTTAGATGAAATAAAGGTATTCTAAAGCTAGAAGATTTTAAAGTTGCAACTGGAAGGTTTCTTATGAGCAAACAGAATGCATCCAAAAAAGTTTGTCTGTAGAATAGTCAGAATGACTATCTCTGCTTTGCAGAGTTAAGAGCATATTCAGTCAATGGAAGGAAAATGCTAAATGTTTGGGGAAAGGCCTAGTAGCCAATGCTAACAGGTAATATTTATTGAGCATTTACTATGCACATTTGCTCTTCCCAGCAACTCATGAGGTATGTATTATTTTCCCTGTTTCATACATTAAGGCAGTTGCGGTTTAGTGATATTAAACAACTTACATGGTAATGGGATTTGTCTTATGTCAGGATAACTAAGAACCTGGCATCTGACCCCAGGGCCCACCTATTCTTCCAAGTACTACATTGCACTGTCTTCCTACAGATTAAAAAGAAAAACATCTTAATCTTCAACTGTCTGATGAAATGACAGGTGATTCCTTTGCTTGGGAGTCAATAAAGTATGTACAGTGCAACAGACTCTCTTCTACTCTTTCCTTCCTCTTTGGGATTTCCAGAACAGGCCTTTTTGTCATTGGTTCAGCATAGGAGGAACCTACAATCTCCACCTATTTTATTTTCTTCTTCAGCTAGAGCCAAAAGCTGCTTCTCTGCTGAGGCCTGTCCCAGCTATGAAAATCCACCTACTCTCTCACACAGCAAGGGATGTGTGGTCTCTGGGGAGGCCTCACAGACTTGATGAATATGGAAGAGCACCGTGCCTTACAGCCAGAAGATGCCAGGAGAAGATGCCAGGAAACATTCCACAGGGAAGTCTGGAGTCACGGGACCATTGAGACACATGCCTCCCACTGAGCCTACCAGGCTCCAATCCATGGGGTCGCTGTGAGTCGGACACGACTGAGCGGCTTTACTTTCACATTTTACTTTAATGCATTGGAGAAGGAAATGGCAACCCACTCCAGTGTTCTTGCCTGGAGAATCCCAGGGACGGGGGAGCCTGGTGGGTTGCCATCTACGGGGTCGCACAGAGTCGGACACGACTGAAGCAACTTAGCAGCAGCAGCAGCAGTGTAGCCAAAGTAATAGCTTCACAAATTTCCTTTTGTTTCACTTTTTTACCATGGTTGGATTCATCCATCTTGAAATGGTGGCAACTTCAGTTGCAGACCTCAGTCTATAGTCCATATCAAGTAATTCTGTTTTTCCTTGGAACGTCATGACTTATTTCCTGGGTGCACTTTCAGCATCATTAGTGGCACTTCGTGGGTTCTATGGTATTGTTCAGGGCTTATGGTATTGCATGGAAAATATGTGAGAACTGCAAGAGAACACTTTCCACCGTGATAAACAACTTTAGCGGAGAGATGAAGTGCTCGTGCAGAGGTGACCCGTGTCACAGCATTTGCACAGGTGTGCACTACATCTGTGCTCACTGTGACAGCAGCAGGAGGTAGCCGGGAAAGTATTACTTTGGCACAGTGTGTGCACAACACTTACCTTTATGCAATCATGGTTTAATACTGCATTTTTTATGTTTGTTTACATTTCACCTGGCTACAAAGGGCACCATATACAATCTGTGTTTATGTACATTTTAATAAGTTTTAATTTTTATAATATATTTGTGTGTATTTCATGGTAGTAAATATTAAAATAGACTGCTATCTACTATAATTTAATTTCTCATGATATACACTTTTCTCAAATTTTTTTAGGCTATGCAGTTCATCTGTAAATTTTTTCTATTTGTCACCAATCTCCCCACATTTTTCATGTATTTATTAAGTGAATTCACTGAAATCTGTGTATAAGTGAACCTGCTCAGTTTCAACTCATGTTGTTCAAGAGTCAATTGTATAGAAAATTATTTAAAGATCATTTTGATATGTGCGAAAGTATGTATGTGTGTGTATTAGTAAAAATCATTGGCACAACTGGTCTTTTTTTAAAAAATGTTCAATCTGGAATTCCATAATTGAATAGATTCTATGTAAATATTTATCCATAGATATGTTTTAGAAACCTTAACACTGTGGTAATGAAAAATGGGAAGGACTGTGGATATTAATTGTAAGGTTTTAGGGCTGCATTTATGCAGAGAGGCAGAACCAAGATGGTGGAGAGGGAAGAAACAGAGTCCTTGTCTCCCCATGCCTAGGACACTCACTAGACACTGGTGGGGAATCCCCAACAACCAGGCTGACGGGAGGAACCCCTGGGTGACCAGGTACCCTGGGGGAGCAGGAGGGGAGGGGCAGTCAAGAAGCCAAGTCTCCCTCTGTCTTCTGGAGCCCCTTCTGTCCTCTAGAGTCCCTCCCAAGCACATGCACTGCCCATGTAGGCCCTGCAGGCACAGGAAAAAAAGGGGAGAAAGAGCTGTGCTGGCTGGGGGTATGTCCCTCCGGTGTGGAAGAGTGGGAAACTGCCCAGCGTTCTACCATCCACTCAGCCTGGGGGAGCATCCTGGGGCGCCAAGCCTGATCCTCTGTACTTGGAAGCCTGATGCACTCGAGGCCCCCACAGCTGGGCTGAGCCCAGCCCTTACCTCCTACCCCCATCCAGGGTCTTTTCTGAAGACATGGTCCTGAACCAAGACCCCACACCCCACATAAACCCTGCCTCCACCTAAACTCTACAACTACCTAAGCCCTTACCCACCTAAGGCCCATGTCCCCCTAAAGCCAAGGTTTTCTTTTGCCTTTCTTTGTTGCTCTTATTGTTTTGTTAGATTTTTTTGTTTTTTACTCTTGGCCAGTGGAGTTCAGTTTTACCCTCAGTTTTACAACCTGTAGCTATTTTATCTATATTCTTAATTTTTCTACTGTTTGTTAGTTTTCTAAATCTATTTTATTCTTTGTTATTGTTCTGCTTCGTTTTATTTTTACTTAGTATAATATATATATATACACACATATATACATATAAACATATATACTATGCTGCTACTGCTGCCAAGTCACTTCAGTCGTGCCCGACTCTGTGTGACCCCATAGACGGCAGCCTACCAGGCTCCCCCATCCCTATCAGTGATCAATGCAAAGAAATAGAGGAAAACAACAGAATGGGAAAGACTAGAGATCTCTTCAAGAAAAGTAGAGATACCAAGGGAACATTTCATGCAAAGATGGGCTCGATAAAGGACAGAAGTGGTCTGAACCTAACAGAAGCAGAAGATATTAAGAAGAGGTGGCAAGAATACACAGAAGAACTGTACAAAAAAGATCTTCACGACCCAGACGATCATGAGGATGTGATCACTAATCTAGAGCCAGACATCTTGGAATGTGAAGTCAAGTGGGCCTTAGAAAGCATTACTATGAACAAAGCTAGTGGAGGTGATGGAATTCCAGTTGAGCTGTTTCAAATCCAGAAAGATGATGCTGTGAAAGTGCTGCACTCAATATGCCAGCAAATTTGGAAAACTCAGCAGTGGTCACAGGACTGGAAAAGGTCAGTTTTCATTCCAATTCCAAAGAAACGCAATGCAAAAGAATGCTCAAACTACTGCACAATTGCACTCATCTCACATGCTAGTAAAGTAATGCTCAAAATTCTGCAAGCCAGATTTCAGTAATACGTGAACCATGAACTCCCTGATGTTCAAGCTGGTTTTAGAAAAGGCAGAGGAACCAGAAATCAAATTGCCAACATCCACTGGATCATGGAAAAAGCAAGAGAGTTCCAGAAAAACCTCACATCAGGTACCCTAAATTTTAAGATCTACACCTGAGAGATGAACCCCAAAACATCTATCTTTGAAAGACAGCAGGGCTTGAGTCCACAAGACTAACAAGGCTTCAGTAAGCTAAGAAAACAATTTTAGAGTTTGTGCATGTGTTCCTACCCTCACAGGGACCATTGCAGAGGTAGATAACTGAAAAGCACCCAGAATTTTTGTTAATAAGGCTTATGTGCTTATCTTAAAGCACTCGCCTGAGGGGAAGGCATCTAATTTAATTCACATGTAGAGGCCTACTGAAATACACTCTGGGGATGAATGCTGACTGGCATCATCTTTTTGATATTCTGACTTGCTCCAGACTGCCAGTATATCCTAGAAAGGAGCTTGTACTCACTGCTGGTGTCCTGACTTCTGTGGTTGACACCCACAGGACAACACTAGATCTCCTGACTGTGTTGGCCAGTGGAACTAATTCTTGAGAATCCCACAGAAATGTATCAAACAGAGAAAGAATTTTTAATCAGGTACTACTCCCCAGGGTGGCTCAGATGGTAAAGCGTCTGTCTACAATGCAGGAGACCCGGGTTCGATCCCTGGGTTGGGAAGATCCCCTGGAGAAGGAAATGGCAATCCACTCCAGGACTATTGCCTGGAAAATCCCATGGACAGAAGAGCCTAGTAGGCTACAGTCCATGGGGTCACAAAGAGTCTGACACGATTGAGCGACTTCACTTCACTTCACTTCACTCCCCAGGGCAAAGCAGAGAAGCAATAGACTGAGCTTACAGTCTCTCTATGAAGAGGCCTATTAGCTCATCTTCAAAGCTGTGGCCTGAGGGTCAGGCTGCTAATTAAACATGTATCTAGTGGCTAGTTGTGATACCCTCCAGACTTGGAGAGTGGGTGCTGTCTTCACACGCACTGTCTCTCTGCACACTGCAGAGACCCAAAACCTCCTGGAGGGAAAACTGTGCATGTTCTGGTGCCCTAGTTTTTACATCTGGCCCTCTGGCTTTTGTGGCTGCTGCTGAGGGGATCTTGCTAGATCACCTGGCTCTAGTGGCCAGTGAAACTTGCATTCCTGGATCCCATGGGATTGTAACATGGAGAAAAAGTTATATACCAACTACCACTAATAGGACAAAGTTAAAACAGTAGACTAAAATATACCTCCAATTTTTCTGTGAAGAAGTCTATTTGCTCTTTTGTAGTTTTGGTCTGATGGACAGGTTTCTAGTCTGGCACATACCTAGAGGCTTACTAAGGGGTTCTCAAGGGAGGAAGGTCAGTGGATGCTCTCACTGGTATTCTCAGAAAGGAATTTGTACCCACATGTGACATCCAAAATTTTTGCATCTGCAACTCAGGGAATATCTCTAGATAGCCTGGCTCAGTTAGCCAGTGTTACTTACATCTGAGATCCCACAGGACCATATATATGAATATACTTTAAAATCTGTTGCCTGAGGGTCTGATTTTCAATCAGCTTGAATCTAGGTGCTGACTAAGAATCTCCCCACTGGGATACTGACATGTTTTGACATACACTCAACTACAAAGAGCCATTATGAATAAAATACGCTGCTTGTACAATTTCAGAAGTTTGAGAAATAATCACTTGCTAGGACAAGGTTGAACAAAATTCATCTTCTATATCTTGCCACTCCATCAAGACTAGGATATGTATTTGTTTTATCTAATCCCTCAAAACCAACACAGAGAGCCAAACAAAATGAAAAACTGAAGAATATGCTCCAAGGAAAGAACAAGATGAAACCCCGGAAAAAGTTCTTAATGAAATGGAGATAATAAGATTTACCTGACAATAGTTGTGAAGAGGCTCAATAAACTCAGGGGAAGAAAAAAGAATGAGCAAAGGGAAAACTTCAACAAAGAGATGGAAAGTACCAAATAAAAGTCACAGAATGAAGAATACAATAACTGAACTTAAAAAGCTAAGTGAAGCAAAAGAAAAAAAAAAAAAATCAGTGAAAATGAAGACAGAGAAGTGGATCTCAGCCTATCAGAACAACAGAAAGAAAAAAAGAATGAAAAAAGTGAAAGTAGCTTAAGTAACTATGGCACAGAATCAAATGGAGCAACATTTGTAACACAGGAGTCCTAGAAGAAGAAGAAGAGAGAAAATGTATTTGAAGGAATAATGGTTGAAAATTTTTTTAACTTGGGGAAGAATACAAACATCAAGATACAGGAAGGCAAGAGAGTTCCAAATAAGAAAAACCCAAAGACATCCACACCAAACACATTATAATTAAAGTGTCAAAATTTAAAGACAAGGAAAGAACCTTAAAAGCAACTAGAGAAAAAAACTCAATACATACAAGGCAGCAGCCATAAAACTGTCAGTTTTTAAAGCAGAATCTTTGAAGGCCAGAAGAGAGTGACATGATATTGATAAAAACACAAACAAACAAAAAAACAAAATCAAAACCCCCAAAACTGCTAACCCAGAACACCCTGCAAATTGACATTCAGTCAGAGAAATAAAGGGTTTTCTAGCCAAACAAAGAAGAAAAGTATCCATTGTCACTAAACCAGCCGTATAAAATATGTAAAAATCTTCTTTAAGCTGAAACTAAAGGACACCAATAACAGGAAAACAAATGAACACATAAATTTCCTAGTGAAGGTAAACATATAGTAAAATTCAGAACAATCTAAGGTAAAGGTGATATGCTAATCACTTACAAAGGTAGCATAAAAGGTAAATGACAAATTTAGCAAATATAACTATACTATAATAATTTGTCAATGGATAGAGACAATAAAAAAGTAGTAAATTATGGCATAAAAATATGAAATATGGGATGGATAAAAATATACAGTTAATTAACTTAAAAATATACATATACATATATATAGTCAATGAATTCATGAGAAAGGATTCAGGAATATATAGTTGGGGAAAAAAACAGCTTCTTGCATAAATGGTGTTGGGAAACTGGTACAGCCACATGCCAAAGAAACTAAAAGTGCATCAAAATCTTACATGATACCCCAAAACTAACTCAAAATGAACTGAAGGCTAATATAAGATCTGAAACCATAAAACTCCTAGAAAAATCTAGGTGGTGACATCCTTAATATCTATCTTGATGATTTTTTGGATTTGACACAAAAAGCAACAAAAACTAAAATCAACAAATGGGGCTCCATCAAAATAAAAAGATTCTGAATAGAAATGAAACCATCCACAAAATTAAAAGGCAACTGACTTAATGAAAAATTATAGATCTGATAAGAGGTTAGTATCCAAAATACATAATGAATTCATACAATTGAACATAAAAAATTCAGTTGAAAAACGGGGAAAGGTTTTAAATTTTCATTTTCTAAAGAGAATATACAGATGGCCAACAGGTACATGAAAAGTTGCCCAACATAATTAATCATCAAGGAAATGAAAAAAACACACACACACATACACACACACACAAAGAGATATTTCCTTACACCTGTTAAAATGCCAATGATCAAAAAACAAAAATAAGTGTTGGCCTGGATATGGAGGAAAGGAAATCGTAGTGAACTATGAGAGGAATATAAATTGGAACATCCACTATGGAAAATAGTTTGAGTGTTCACCAAAATGTTAAAAATAGAACCTCCATATGATCCAGCAGTTTCACATCTGACTATTTATTCAGAGAAAACAAAATTAATCACTTGGAAAAGTGTATGAACTCCCATGTTTGTTGCAGCATTATTTGCAATAGCCAAGATGTAGAAGGAAACTAAATGCCTGTTAATGGATAAACTGATAAAGAAAATATGATAAATGCACATATACACAGGAATATAATTCAGCTATAGAAAAGAGAAAAATCTTGCCATCCATGACAGCAGAAACAGAACTTAATGACATTATGCTGAATGAAATAAACTAGAGAAAGATTAATACCATATGATCTCACTTAAACATAGAATCTAAAACAAAACAAACCCCAAACCAGGAAACAAACAAAAAAATGAGCTCAGAGATACAGAGGAACAAGTTAGTAGTAGCCTGATGTGAAGGAGAAGGGGCTATGGATGGGCAAAATTGACGATAAGTTTCACAAAATACAAACCTCCACTTATAAAATAAATAGGTCATGGCATGATAATGTACAGCATG
Organism: Oreotragus oreotragus; assembly: GCA_006410675.1. Lineage (NCBI taxonomy): Eukaryota > Metazoa > Chordata > Mammalia > Artiodactyla > Bovidae > Oreotragus > Oreotragus oreotragus. The sequence continues at coordinate 12,225 of SJYX01018381.1, forward strand.
ATTGCTATAGTTAATAACACTGTATTGCATATTTGAAAGTTGCTAAGACAGTAGATCTTTTTTTTTCAGTTTTTTTTCTGGTTTTATTTTTATTTATTTATTTTTTAGAGCTTCCATTTTACTTTATTTTACTTTACAGTACTCTATTGGTTTTGGCATACATTGACATGAATCTGCCACGGGTGTACACAAACTTCCAAACATGAACCCCGCTCCCACCTCCCACCCCACATCATCCCTCCAGATCATCCCCATACATCAGCCCCAAGCATTCTGCATCCTGCATCGAACATAGACTGGCGATTCGTTTCTTACATGATAGTATACATATTTCAATGCTATTCTCCCAAATCATCCCACCCTCTCCCTCTCCCTCAGAGTCCAACAGTCTGCTCTACACATCTGTGTCTCTTTTGCTGTCTTGCATACAGGGTCCTCATTACCATCTTTCTAAATTCCATATATATGTGTTAGTATACTGTATTGGTGTTTTTCTTTCTGGCTTACTTCACTCTGTATAATTGGTTCCAGTTTCATCCATCTTATTAGAACTGATTCAAATGTATTCTTTTTAATGGCTGAGTAATACTCCATTGTGTATATATACCACAGCTTTCTTATCCATTCATCCGCTGATGGACATCTAGGTTGTTTCCATGTCCTGGCTATTATAAACAGTGCTGNGAAAATGAAGACAGAGAAGTGGATCTCAGCCTATCAGAACAACAGAAAGAAAAAAAGAATGAAAAAAGTGAAAGTAGCTTAAGTAACTATGGCACAGAATCAAATGGAGCAACATTTGTAACACAGGAGTCCTAGAAGAAGAAGAAGAGAGAAAATGTATTTGAAGGAATAATGGTTGAAAATTTTTTTAACTTGGGGAAGAATACAAACATCAAGATACAGGAAGGCAAGAGAGTTCCAAATAAGAAAAACCCAAAGACATCCACACCAAACACATTATAATTAAAGTGTCAAAATTTAAAGACAAGGAAAGAACCTTAAAAGCAACTAGAGAAAAAAACTCAATACATACAAGGCAGCAGCCATAAAACTGTCAGTTTTTAAAGCAGAATCTTTGAAGGCCAGAAGAGAGTGACATGATATTGATAAAAACACAAACAAACAAAAAAACAAAATCAAAACCCCCAAAACTGCTAACCCAGAACACCCTGCAAATTGACATTCAGTCAGAGAAATAAAGGGTTTTCTAGCCAAACAAAGAAGAAAAGTATCCATTGTCACTAAACCAGCCGTATAAAATATGTAAAAATCTTCTTTAAGCTGAAACTAAAGGACACCAATAACAGGAAAACAAATGAACACATAAATTTCCTAGTGAAGGTAAACATATAGTAAAATTCAGAACAATCTAAGGTAAAGGTGATATGCTAATCACTTACAAAGGTAGCATAAAAGGTAAATGACAAATTTAGCAAATATAACTATACTATAATAATTTGTCAATGGATAGAGACAATAAAAAAGTAGTAAATTATGGCATAAAAATATGAAATATGGGATGGATAAAAATATACAGTTAATTAACTTAAAAATATACATATACATATATATAGTCAATGAATTCATGAGAAAGGATTCAGGAATATATAGTTGGGGAAAAAAACAGCTTCTTGCATAAATGGTGTTGGGAAACTGGTACAGCCACATGCCAAAGAAACTAAAAGTGCATCAAAATCTTACATGATACCCCAAAACTAACTCAAAATGAACTGAAGGCTAATATAAGATCTGAAACCATAAAACTCCTAGAAAAATCTAGGTGGTGACATCCTTAATATCTATCTTGATGATTTTTTGGATTTGACACAAAAAGCAACAAAAACTAAAATCAACAAATGGGGCTCCATCAAAATAAAAAGATTCTGAATAGAAATGAAACCATCCACAAAATTAAAAGGCAACTGACTTAATGAAAAATTATAGATCTGATAAGAGGTTAGTATCCAAAATACATAATGAATTCATACAATTGAACATAAAAAATTCAGTTGAAAAACGGGGAAAGGTTTTAAATTTTCATTTTCTAAAGAGAATATACAGATGGCCAACAGGTACATGAAAAGTTGCCCAACATAATTAATCATCAAGGAAATGAAAAAAACACACACACACATACACACACACACAAAGAGATATTTCCTTACACCTGTTAAAATGCCAATGATCAAAAAACAAAAATAAGTGTTGGCCTGGATATGGAGGAAAGGAAATCGTAGTGAACTATGAGAGGAATATAAATTGGAACATCCACTATGGAAAATAGTTTGAGTGTTCACCAAAATGTTAAAAATAGAACCTCCATATGATCCAGCAGTTTCACATCTGACTATTTATTCAGAGAAAACAAAATTAATCACTTGGAAAAGTGTATGAACTCCCATGTTTGTTGCAGCATTATTTGCAATAGCCAAGATGTAGAAGGAAACTAAATGCCTGTTAATGGATAAACTGATAAAGAAAATATGATAAATGCACATATACACAGGAATATAATTCAGCTATAGAAAAGAGAAAAATCTTGCCATCCATGACAGCAGAAACAGAACTTAATGACATTATGCTGAATGAAATAAACTAGAGAAAGATTAATACCATATGATCTCACTTAAACATAGAATCTAAAACAAAACAAACCCCAAACCAGGAAACAAACAAAAAAATGAGCTCAGAGATACAGAGGAACAAGTTAGTAGTAGCCTGATGTGAAGGAGAAGGGGCTATGGATGGGCAAAATTGACGATAAGTTTCACAAAATACAAACCTCCACTTATAAAATAAATAGGTCATGGCATGATAATGTACAGCATGATTGCTATAGTTAATAACACTGTATTGCATATTTGAAAGTTGCTAAGACAGTAGATCTTTTTTTTTCAGTTTTTTTTCTGGTTTTATTTTTATTTATTTATTTTTTAGAGCTTCCATTTTACTTTATTTTACTTTACAGTACTCTATTGGTTTTGGCATACATTGACATGAATCTGCCACGGGTGTACACAAACTTCCAAACATGAACCCCGCTCCCACCTCCCACCCCACATCATCCCTCCAGATCATCCCCATACATCAGCCCCAAGCATTCTGCATCCTGCATCGAACATAGACTGGCGATTCGTTTCTTACATGATAGTATACATATTTCAATGCTATTCTCCCAAATCATCCCACCCTCTCCCTCTCCCTCAGAGTCCAACAGTCTGCTCTACACATCTGTGTCTCTTTTGCTGTCTTGCATACAGGGTCTTCATTACCATCTTTCTGGTCTTTTTCTTTCTGGCTTACTTCACTCTAAGACAATAGATCTTAAAAGTTCTCATCACAAGAAAAAGTGTTGAAATCATGGTGACAGATGTTAACTGGACTTATGGTGGCAATCATTTTGCAATATATGTAAATATACAATCATTATGTTGTACACCTGAAATTGATATGTTATATGTTAATTATACTGTTAATTTGTTTTAAAGAGCAATTAGATACTTATAAAGAACTAGGCAGTGTATTAAACACATGCTTTTAATATCTGAGGAAATCTACATCTATATATTGTTATTCCACATTTAGAGAAGAGGAAACAATCTATCTAAATTTAACTTGTCCCACAACTGTGAAGCATTGGAGCTGCAATATTCAACGAGGTATTTCTGAATTTTCACTTGGAATCCTTAGTCTATTAATTGTTAATTTGTTTTAAAGAGCAATTAGATACTTATAAAGAACTAGGCAGTGTATTAAACACATGCTTTTAATATCTGAGGAAATCTACATCTATATATTGTTATTCCACATTTAGAGAAGAGGAAACAATCTATCTAAATTTAACTTGTCCCACAACTGTGAAGCATTGGAGCTGCAATATTCAACGAGGTATTTCTGAATTTTCACTTGGAATCCTTAGTCTATTAACAGTACATGAACTTACACCACAAAGGAAGATTAAAATTGGGCTAAAAGTTAATACTGATAGAAAAGGTGGGAAGCTGTTATGGAATGAACTGTGTCCCTCTGTTATGTACAAGTACATCAAGGCTGTATATTGTCGCCCTGTTTATTTAACTTATATGCAGAATACATCATGTGAAATGCCTGCTGGATGAATCACAAGATGAAATCAAGGATGCTGGAATAAATAGCAATAACATCAGATATGCGCATGACATAAACTTTATGACAGAAAGCAAAGTGGAACTAAAGAGCTTCCTGATGAAGGTGAACAAGAAGAATGGAAAAGCTGGCTTAAAACTAAACATTCAAAAAGCTAAGATTACGGCATCCAGTTCCATCACTTCATGGCAAATAGATGGGGAAACGATGGAAACAGTGACAGACTTTATATTTTTGCCTCTAAAATCCCTGCGGACAGTGACTGCAGCCATGAAATTAAAAGATGCTTACCCTAAGTTAGTTATGACCAACCTATACAGCATATTAAAAAGCAGAGACATTACTTTGTCAGCAAAGGTCCATCTAGCCAACACTATGGTTTTTCCAGTAGTCATGTATGGATGTGAGAGTTGGACTATAAAGAAAGCTGAGCTCAGAATTGATGCTTTTGAACTGTGGTGTTGGAGAAGACTCTTGAGAGTCCCTTGGACTGCANAGGTCCATCTAGCCAACACTATGGTTTTTCCAGTAGTCATGTATGGATGTGAGAGTTGGACTATAAAGAAAGCTGAGCTCAGAATTGATGCTTTTGAACTGTGGTGTTGGAGAAGACTCTTGAGAGTCCCTTGGACTGCAAGGAGAGCCAATCAGTCCATTCTGAAGGAGATGAGTCCTGGGTATTCATTGGAAGGACTGATGTTGAAGCTGAAACTCCAATACTTTGGCCACCTGATGCGAAGAGCTGACTCATTTGTAAAGACTCTGATGCTGGGAAAGATTGAGGGCAGGAGGAGAAGGGAACAACAGAGGAGATGGTTGGATGGTATCACCGACTCAATGGACATGGATTTGGGTGAACTCTGGCAGTTGGTGGTGGACAGTGAGGCCTGGCATGCTGTGGTTAATGGGGTCTCAAAGAGTCAGACATGACTGAGCAAATGAGCTGAACTGATGGCATTTATATGAAGTTTAAGCATATAAAGTTAAAGTTAAAATGCTGTAAAAGTTACTGAGGAAGTTTGGGAATAATAATAATTTTTCGTTGTTTAAAATATTTCTCTAATATTCATGGAATTAAAAAAAATACAGTATCATCTTTAGGAAATCTTCCTACAATTGTTCCTCTTATGGCCTCATTTTGCTATCAAATGGGCATTAGTTAGCTAATAATTCAATCTGTTAAAGTCAGCTTAAAGTGTAACAGTTTAACAAACAACTAAATTAAATTGCATTCAATCAGCAATATGATAGTTTTACTATTTTAAAAACATGAGTTTAGAAAGATGGTAACAATAACCCTGTATGCAAGACAGCAAAAGATACACAGATGTATAGAAAATTCTTTTGGACACTGTAGGAGAGGAAGAGGGTGGAATGATTTGGGAGAATTGCATTGAAACATGTGTAATATATATGAAACGAATCGCCAGTCCAGGTTTGATGCGTGATACAGAATGCTTGGGACTGGTGCACTGGGATGACACAGAGGGATGGTACGGGGAGGGAGGTGAGAGGAGGGATTCAGGATGGAAAACACGTGTACACCTGTGGCAGATTCATACTGATGTATGGCAAAACCAATACAATCAGTTCAGTTCAGTCGCTCAGTCGTGTCCGACTCTTTGCGACCCCATGAAACGTGCATGCCAGGCCTTCCTATCCATCACCAACACCCAGAATTCACTCAGACTCACGTCCATCGAGACAGTGATGCCATCCAGCCACCTCATCCTATGTCATCCCCTCCTCCTCCTGCCCCCAATCCCTCACAGCATCAGAGTCTTTTCCAATGAGTCAACTCTTCGCATGATAAATAGATGTTTTTCTGAAACTCTTGCTTTTTCGATGATCCAGCGGATGTTGGGAATTTGATCTCTGGTTCCTCTGCCTTTTCTAAAACCATCTTGAATATTGTAAAGTAATTAGCCTACACTTAAAATAAATAAATTTATATTCAAAAAATCACTAAAAAAAATGAGTGATTGGTTCTTTTCCAAGGAAACATTTTATTGCTCATTACTAAGGTTAAATTTGCACAAATACTTATATGGTTCTTTGAAAAGGCAAAGGCTGATCTATACCTTCAAATGATTTTTTCATTCCCTAAGCAATTATTAAAAATACATTCTAAACCGGGTCACAGCCTCCATTCTTGTTTAATAGGACATACTTTGATAAAATTCTATGTCAGAGCAGAACTATCTTGATCTGATGTAAAAAATTTTCAGTGAAAATGAACTTTGCTCTCTTAATTTTTAGTAAAATCTATGATAGAGCTGTATAACCCCTCAACTCAAGAGAAACTTTTTTAGCAAAATAACTTATTTTATTATGTTTTCAAATCAGTCATGAGTTTTTTTCTTAAAAAAAGGAAATTTAAAATTATTTTGTACCAGTACTAGTATATTACCCAGTTTGTATAGAAAAATTACATGTAAATAAATTACAAATTCTAAAATATTTGGCTCTTATGTCAGTTTTTTTTGGTCAAATTTGAGAATGAGTCTTTAGAATGTTTCCAAGAATTTTCTCTTTATAAAATCAACTGGAGACTTTATGAAAAATATTCTTACTTAACCCCCATGATAAACATTGAAACATACATTATTAGGGAGAGTTGTTTCCCCCTTTAAAGAATTTTACATAATAGAAAATCTTAAATATACAAAAATATAAGGGTTAGTATAATGAACTCAAACGTTTCACTTAGCAACTGATGACGAAACAAGAAAATGTTTAACACACCATATTCTACCACATTCTGTATGATTTTGAAGTACATCCTAGATATCATATCAGTTCACTCATATACAGTCGACCCTTGAACAATGCAGGAATTAAGGTTGTCCAACCTTGTATAGTGAAAAATCCACTTATAACTTGTAGTCATCCCTCCATTGGAGAAGGTGGTGGCACCTCACTCCAGTACAATTGCCTGGAAAATTCCATGGATGGAGGAGCCTGGTAGACTGCAGCCCATGGGGCCGTGAAGAGTCGAACGTGACTAAGTGACTTCACTTTCACTTTTCACTTTCCTGCATTGGAGAAGGAAATGGCAACCCACTCCAGTGTTCTTGCCTGGAGAATCCCAAGGACGGGGGAGCCTGATGGGCTGCCATCAGAGTATGACACGACTGAAGTGACTTAGCAGCAGCAGCATCCCTCCATAATTGTGCTTCTTTTGTTTGCCCTCCTGGTTGGCATCTGGTATTTAACTAGATTTAGATTGTGTAGTATGATAGTATTTATTATTGATAAAAATCTGTGTATGAGTGGATCCGAGCAGTTCAAACATGTATTGTTCAAGGGTCAATTTTTTTTTCAGAATATATCTCATAAACAGTTCTCTTCTTGTAAAATGGCCATAATAACACCAACACACCTAGATATCCACCAATAATCACTAAATATTGTTAAATATCTGGTCATTGTTCAGATTTAGAATTGTTTCATAAATGCATGTTTTTACAGTTTGTCTGAATTATAATCTAAACAAAGATTATATAACTCACTTTATTTATATATTTTTGATGTTTTTACCACACATCTCACACACTAATAAAATAATGCTTAAAATTCTCCAAGCCAAGCTTCAGCAATACTTGAACCATGAACTTCCAGATGTTTAAGCTGGTTTTAAAAAAGGGAGAGGAACCAGAGATCAAATTGCCAACATCCACTGGATCATTGAAAAAGCAAGAGAGTTACAGAAAAACATCTATTTCTGTTTTATTGACTATGCCAAAGCCTTTGACTGTGTGGATCACAATAAACTGTGGAGAATTCTGAGAGAGATGGGAATACCAGATCATCTGACCTGCCTCTTGAGAAACCTGTATGAAGGTCAGTAAGCAACAGTTAGAACTAGATATGGAACAGACTGGTCCCAAATAGGAAAAGGAGTACGTCAAGGCTGTATATTGTCACCCTGCTTATTTAACTTTTATACAGAGTACATCATGAGAACACTGGGCTGGGGAAGCATAAACTGGAATCAAGATTGCCGGGAGAAATATCAGTAACCTCAGATATGCAGATGACACCATCCTTCTGGCAGAAATTGAAGAACTAAAGAGCCTATTGATGAAAGTGAAAGAGGAGAGGGAAAAAGTTGGCGTAAAGCTCAACATTCAGAAAACTAAGATTATGGCATCCAGTCCAATTACTTCATGGGAACTAGATGGGGAAACAGTGGAAACAGTTGCTGACTTTTTTTGGGGGGGGGCTCCAAAATCACTGCAGGTAGTGCTTGCTGCCATGAAATTAAAAGACGCTTACTCCTTGGAAGGAAAGTTATGACCAATCTAGACAGCATATTAAAAAGCAGAGACATTACTTTTCCAACAAAGGTCCATTTAGTCAAGGCTCTGATTTTTCCAGTGGGTCATGTATGGATGTGAGAGTTGGACTATGAAGAAAGCTGAGCTCAGAATTGATGCTTTTGAACTGTGGTGTTGGAGAAGACTCTTGAGAGTCCCTTGGATTGCAAGGAGATACAACCAGCCCATCCTAAAGGAGATGAGTCCTGGGTGTTCATTGGAAGGACTGATGTTGAACCTGAAACTCACCTGATGCGAAGAGCTGACTTATTTGAAAAGACTCTGATGCTGGGAAAGATTGAGGGCAGGAGGAGAAGGGGATAACATAGGATAAGATGGTTGGATGGCATCACTGACTTGATGGACATGGGTTTGGGTGGACTCCGGGAGTTGGTGATGGACAGGGAGGCCTGGCGTGCTGCGATTTATGTGGTCACAAAGAGTCGGACATGACTGTGTGAGTGAACTGAACTGAATTGAACCTATAGGATATTTTGCAAAGCTCCTTTCTTTTTTTTTCATTGCAATGTGTTTGTTGAATTTGAATATATGTTTTAATAAGAGTTTAAGATTCTTATTAAGGAATCTAGGTAGTTCAGAGCCTGTGGATTTAGCTCAGGATATGTGTATATACACTTATTGCATTCATTCTGTGCTTGGATTCATGACTGCCCACCATAAACCTGAGACAAGGCAGCTGAACTTTCTATTATTTGTTACTGCATGTGTAGAACAGTGATAACACCTGTTGTCTTCTTTGCAAGGATGCTGTTAAGATTAATGAGCTAATATCGATAAAACACTCTGAACTTCTGAGAAGAAAGGAATGTTTGAAAAGCTTATATGAAACTCACAGCCCTTACAATATTCTTCTGTAGGATACTGAATAGTCATCTCTAGTAAATGGATACTATCTCATGTGAATTATGTATGTGAGGAATTAATTATGGATACAAATCAATTTCTCTCAAGCTAAAAAGTATAAATTGTTAGGGTGGATGGATGATTGAATAGAAAGAGAGAGACAGTATTACAGACAGAAAGAAATAACTCGTTCATGTATTTAATCCATTTATTTGTGTGGTTAGATTGACAGTGACTAAATTCCTTTGAGATTCAGATATGTAAGTATTTTTTAAAATTAATAAACCCTTCATCACAAATAATAAAAATTTTAATTTTATCAAATCCCCCAAAACCCCAATAAATTGTTTATATCATCTTATTGCTAATAAAATTTACATTTCTATAAACAAATCCTGCATAATCACTGGTTTTTAAAGCTTTGTAGACAGTGAGGAGTCTGTATTATTCTATATAAATAATTTCTGCAGTTTAAGAGTTATTGTTTAAATATTTGAAAGACTGTAGAACTGAGAGTAGGAATAACTCTGGTTCTAATTGTTATAAATCTATTAAAATATGTATAATCTGGAGTTGTCACTTTACCTCTATGAGCTGCAATTCATTCCACAGTACAATAGTGAGTTTTTTTTGTTTTTTTTTACATGTTCTAAAGGTATGAGTTAGGGAAAGTTTCTATTGCAATGCATTCTTTATTATATTTTTATCTGTCCTTGCATTTTTGTTAAACTAAAATTAAGACTCAAAAATAGTGAGAAATGTAGAGAGTGATTTAAATTCAAAATCTATTACCCCACTCTATTTTAGTTGCCTTCTGCTGCTCCATTATACATTATATAGTATTCATAAATCATAGTCTAAGGGGACTCACTTGATCAATATCATCTTAGTTCATATACTTCAATAGTAACTAGAATTGAAGGATCTAATACTATTTAAAATTAACTAGCAAAATGAAAAAAATTTTCTTTCAAATTATGTGTAATGATAATTTTACATATATTTATATGTATATGAAAATAATTTATTATTCTAAAGTTATGGCTTTCCTACTTGAAATCATATAATAAAATAGTCTATGAATTTGGCAGTGAGTGTCTAGAATGTAGCCTTCCAAATATTTTAAATAGGCTTGTATTTTTTATATAAACTTCTTATTTGAAATTCCTGCCATCTTTAACCATAATGCTATCATTACATCTATTCAAATAAATATTATATCAACACATAACTAATTTCCTTTTAGGATAACACTTAAAGATTATCTTCAAGGTCATGATAAAAAGTTAAATACAATCAGTGGATATGTGCAGGAAGGAAGATTTTTATTGTGTGTAGATGAGACATTTTTACAATATTTCTGTAAATGTTTAAAGAAATTTACAAAACTTCTGTTTCATGATTTGTTTTTTTGGCCACAAGGCATGTGGGATTTAAGCTCCCAGATCACGGATCAAACCCTCATCCTTCACACTGGAAGGCAAAGTCTTAACTACTGGACCCAAGTCCCAGTGTAGAATAAATTTACATTTATGTTTCCATTTCCATTTTTAAGTCTTTGTCTTAGGGGAAGATGGGCAGCCAAATGGGAAGCAAGGATAATGGGGAAATAGGAAACAGATCTGCATTAGTTGACAGAGAACGTTCGGCTATGATTCTGTCTGTCATTCTAGTTACATTACTAGTTCAGAGTAGTAAATTGGCTGGACATTCTAAGTGTATTTTTTCTTTTTCTTTTTACCTTCAGAATCCAAGACACGTGCCTTTTTGCCTTCATCCTTATGTCATCATCAATAAACGTGAAGGTTTCTAAATCTGCAGTGTCCCTAGAGTGCTATAAGAACATGGGAGAGCATCAAAAAACAAGGCAAGGTTGGTCACATCTACTTGGGCTCCTCTGATAGCTCAGTTGGTAAAGAATCCATCTGCAGTGTGGGAGACCTGGATTTGATCCCTGTGTTGGGAAGATCCCCTGGAGAAGGGAAAGTCTATCCACTCCAGTATTTTGGCCTAGAGAATTCCATGGACTGTATAGCCCATGGGGTTGCAAAAAGTTTGACATGACTGAGTGACTTTCACTTTCTCTTGGGCTCATATGTTAATATATCTTAAATTCCTTGGAACAGAGAATATGTTGTTCACTTAGTTACACAAATATAACACCTGATCCATTGTAAGAGTTTAATTTAAAAATCTGTTGAATTTCGAGTGTCTGCAACCATCTGGTTGTTTACTAGATGTTATTATGACTTATTCAGCTCTTTATTTTTGTTCTTTGAAGTACAGTGTTATGACCTTTTTTCTGCTTCATTTTCTGTCTTAGAAATGGTACACTCTTTTGTCACTGGCCGTGGCATTTCTGGTAGATCTAACCAATTTCAATCTTAGTTTTCCCACCCAGATGTCCATCAGCAGATGAATTGATAAGAAAGCTGTGGTACATATACACAATGGAGCCATTGTGGGAGAGCACTGGATTGAATGTAGGGAAGGGATACAGCAACATCAGTTCTGTAGCGGGCAGGGGTTCTCAGCCATTAAAAGAATACATTTGAATCAGTTCTAATAAGATGGATGAAACTGGAACCAATTATACAGAGTGAAGTAAGCCAGAAAGAAAAACACCAATACAGTATACTAACACATATATATGGAATTTAGAAAGATGGTAATGAGGACCCTGTATGCAGGACAGCAAGAGAGACGCAGATGTGTAGAGTGAACTTTTGGACTCTGAGGAAGAGGGAGAGGGAGGGGGAGAGGGTGGGATGATTTGGGAGAATAGCATTGAAATATGTATACTATCATGTAAGAAATGAATTGCCAGTCTATGTTCAATGCAGGATGCAGGATGCTTGGGGCTGGTGTATGG
>SJYX01018381.1:36864-57248 GCA_006410675.1 Oreotragus oreotragus
CCCTTAAATCTATTTCTCACTTCCACTGTATAATCATAAGGGATTTGATTTAGGTCATACCTGAATGGTCTAGCGGTTTTCCCTACTTTCTTCAATTTAAGTCTGAATTTGGAAATAAGGAGTTCATGATCTGAGCCACAGTCAGCTCCTGGTCTTGTTTTTGTTGACTGTATAGAGCTTCTCCATCTTTGGCTGCAAAGAATATAATCAATCTGATTTCGGTGTTGACCATCTGGTGATGTCCATGTGTAGAGTCTTCTCTTGTGTTGCTGGAAGAGGGTGTTTGCTATGACCAGTGCATTTTCTTGGCAAAATTCTATTATCTTTTCCCTGCTTCATTCCGCATTCCAAGACCAAATTTGCCTGTTATTCCTGGTGTTTCTTGACGTCCTACTTTAGCATTCCAGTCCCCTATAATGAAAAGGACCTCTTTTTTGGGTGTTAGTTCAACAAGGTCTTGTAGGTCTTCATAAAACCGTTGAACTTTAGCTTCTTCAGCATTACTGGTTGGGGCATAGACTTGGATAACTGTGATATTGAATGGTTTGCCTTGGAAACGAACAGAGATCATTCTGTCATTTTTGAGATTGCATCCAAGTACTGCATTTCGGACTCTTTTGTTGACCATAATGGCTACTCCATTTCTTCTGAGGGATTCCTGCCTGCAGTAGTAGATACATGCAGTGGCCTGGAAGAAGGAGATTATCATGCTGGCCAGTATTAATGCCTTCATTTTCTAGTGATATGCTCTAGTAATAAGGGACTTTCATCTTTGCACTAACAACTGAACATCAGTTCTCAATTGGCTAAGTTCTCTCTTCCAAAAACCATCTCACAGAAATGTTAAGGAACTGTTGAAGGAAACCCACTGCTTTGGCCAGATGCAATGATAACCTCTTGCCTGAGTTGTCTTGAAACAGGAGGTCCTGATAAAGAAATGTGATGCTGCCACTGAAAACTAACTGGGAGAATTTGGGAGGGGTCAAAGAAAGGGGGAGAAGATGATATGTCCTCCCAATCTCCCAGAAACCCTCACACTGGAATCTATCTTGGCTGAAAGATGCAAACATCACCAGGGAGGACCCTGAGTCAGATCAAATATGAGCCAAGAAAGATGATTAGTCAGCAACAACCCAGAAGCTAAGCACATTATCATAAAACCTGAGACTGCACACCATGTGGCAGAGCAGTCCTTCTGGTTTCTCTTACCTTCCTGCCCTCCACCCAAAAGCCCATTTACAATAAAGTCTTTTGCTTTGTCAGTACATGTGTCTCCTTAGACATTTTATTTCCAAATGTTAGACAGGAGTCCACTCTCAGGCTCTGGAAAGGGGCCTCCTTCCTGCAACAGAAAGGTACACCTCAGATAAATTTGGACCTTATTCCTTTCATTGTGCCCTTCATCTGGAAAAATAGTATAATTAACTTATCATTGGTTTGGAGTATGTTAATTCTTTATTGACTTATTAAGGGACATTATCTGCATGCTATTGGCTTGTGAAGTTATAATTCCCAGAGTAGACATGTGTTAAATAAAATATTAGCAAATATAATCTCATTCTCTGAGCATAATTTGCCTTGAAACAAAACAAAGGCTCTATATTTTGTTACTCAATGACTTATTCTCAGACCAAAAAGGGTGTATCTATATCTATATCTATCTATCTACATATGTATATATATTTTTTCTGTCATTTTAATATAATTTAAGTTTGCAAAATTGATATTTGAGGCAGATATCCTGATATGGCCACAATTCTATTATATAAGGAAATCAAAGTGTGCTTTTTTTTCTTTCCTCTTTGGATAGTTATTTTTAGCCTTAAATATTCATATTGTTCTTATGTTTTGATCAAATTCAGCCATCAATGGCTCTGTGTTAGAATTTCATTTGTCTTTGAAGGCATAGCCTGAGCATAACGCTTTGAATAATCTCTTTGAAGAAAAAGTCCTCGGACTTTAATGTATTTAAACAATTGGTATTTATATCTCCCTTTATATGAGTGATAATTCTTAAATAACAGGTTAAAAATGTCAACTTTCCTACAGAAATAATACCATGTACAAAAAAACACTCAAAACTTTATCCATATCTAAGAATATGACATTCATGCCAATGTATGGCAAAACCACTACAATATTGTAAAGTAATTAGCCTCCAATTAAGATAAATAGATTAAAAAAAATAAAAATGTCATTCTTTCTTTTATAGAAAAACAATAGATCTTTCTATATTTGCTCCATTAGAATTTACTTTCAAGAACACAGTAGATTTTAGTTAGATGTTTATCTGCTTATTACTGAGCAACTCAAAATCCTTAGCAAGACAAGTGAAAATATGAAAACATTAGTTATATCTATCTCAGTAAATTAGTGAATTATTGAAAAATTAATGATAATATTTAAGGCTATTCAAATATTGAGGAGAACACTTCTTTATCACTGCAGTGAAAAAAAAGACAACTCCAGAGTATGTGTTTATTTCATTAAATTATACTTTTTAATTAAAAAGAATAGCCTATGCTGTGCTACTTTTGCCCTTAAGAATTTCTATTGAGAAAAGCTCAAAATAGATCAAGTGGGAAGTATTAAAATGATAGTTTTTGCATTTTTCTTACCACATAGACGTAACACAATCTGTCACTATAAGTGGGCCATTCTCATGACAACTAGTCAAGCATTAGAAATAAAAGAAAACACAGAAATATATTGGCAGGCACGTGAGTAGATTCACAAATTAATACCATATTTGAGGATAGAAACATTAAAAAAAATCAATTCTGGAAGGGAAAACACATACTGAATAGCAACTTCTATTTGATGAGGACATGGATTTTTAATCATTTTATGTTTTTTAAAATAACCCCAAGAGATGAGTATTGAATCAACAAAATCACTGTCCAAACTAAATTAAATATAGTGAAGGAGGGAGAGAAGTTCACCAGTCTGAACTTTATAAGCTAAGAAATTTCTATAATATGCACTAATCAAGTAGTTTTCACACATACTTATCAACCTCTAGGTGTGAATAAATTCTCTTACTACAAATAAATAAACATTTCTCCTATTTTATCTAATTTTCAAGATTGATAGATCGGATTGACTCATTAAAAAGAGGAGCAAGATATAAAGCAGAAGAGAAGCAAGTTTGTTAATATCAATGGAATGATCCAACTAGGAGATCAACCTCAAATTTTAGTTAGCTCTCTTCTGTATCACACAGAATTAGTGTAGTAGACTATGGTGGCAAATAAGTCATCACAGTGAAGAGTTATTCAAGTATACACTGAGGCTGTAACTGTATTGGTACAATCGAAAGAAATAAGATCAAATGATTTTGGTATTCCTCAATATCTATGTGCTTTTGTATTTTAGCTTTGTCTGTTTTCAGCCTGTACATTCAGAACAAACACAGCAAGAACAAAATATGAGGTCAATACAAGAAACGATCTCTAACCCTAAAGAATATGGCTTCCCCGCAGGTTCTCGGAGAAATTCTAATTCCTTCTTTTACCCATCTCCAGGTTTATCACTTCTCTTCCTTTGCTTATATGTGTACAGTACAGTTGTTACCTTCATTCTACCTTCATGTATTGCTGTTGCTTGCAGAGCATATGTCCTCTTGAGTATAACTGTTAAGAATTTCTGATCACTAAGGCTAATGGTAGATGAAGTGTTAGTCACTCAGTCTTGTCTGACTCTTTGCAACCCCATGGACTGTAGCCTACCAGGCTCTTCTGTCCATGGAATTCTCCAGGCAANTTGCAGAGCATATGTCCTCTTGAGTATAACTGTTAAGAATTTCTGATCACTAAGGCTAATGGTAGATGAAGTGTTAGTCACTCAGTCTTGTCTGACTCTTTGCAACCCCATGGACTGTAGCCTACCAGGCTCTTCTGTCCATGGAATTCTCCAGGCAAAAATACTGGAGTGGACAGCCACTCCCTTCTCCAAGGGATCTTCCTGACCCAGGGATCAAACTTGGGTCTCCCACATTGCAGGCAGATACTTTACCATCTGAATCACCAGAGAAGCCCCAGTGATAGAGTAAAAGACATTGGAACTAAAGTCAGAAGCCAAGAACACCACATCTCTGAACACAGGTAACAGAAAGAAGAAGAGATATGTTAGAGAACAAAGACACCAGAGCTTATCCTTAATTACTACCCTGCCTGCTGATTAGGAAAGAAATAGAACAATACGTGTACAGAGACAAGGCATTTAATAAGAAGATAGATTTTAAAAGTTTATTACAGTGATCACTCAATAAATCATCAACCATCATTAATTTTTTTTAACTGAATTATAGTCGGTCTACAATGTTGTGTTAGTTTCTGGTGTACAGCAAAGTGATTCAGTCATGCATACATATATATCTATTCTTTTCTTACTCTACCCTTATAGGTTATTACAAAATATTGAGTATAGTTCCCTGTGTTATACAGTAGGTTATCTATTTTACATATAGTATTCTGTATATGATAATCCCAAATTCTTAATTTATCTCTCCCCTTTTTCCCCTTTGGTAACTGTACATTTGGTTTATATGTCTATGTGTCTATTTCTGTTTTGTATATAAATTCATGGGCTTCCCTGGTGATTCAGTTGGTAAGGAATCTTCCTGCAATGCAGAAGACCCAGGTTCGATCCATGGGTCAGGAAGATACCCTGGAGAAGGAAATAGCAACTCATTCCAATATTATTCCCTGGGAACTCTCATGGACAGAGAAGCCTGGCAGGCTATAGTCCATAGGGTCACAAGAGTCAGACATGACTTAGGGACTAAACCACCACCACCATATAAGTTCATTTGTATCATTAATTTTTTTTAGATTATATATATAACAAATATTGTATGATATTTGTCTTTCTCTCCCTGGCTTAGATCACTTGGTATGATAATCTCTATGTCCATCCAACTGTGACTCAGTTTTTGTCAGTTGGATCAGGTGCCATAGCAAATTGAGATGTTCACTGTGGTCAAAAATAACAAAAAACACACTTCTGATGACACGAGCAGGGCTGTGATGGTAACTTTTCTGAATTGCATAGTCAAAATGAAAGCACTTATGACTGTATACACAGAGTAGATATCGAATTTGTTAATGGCCAAAAGTGGATGAAAAGTTTGCTTGGGGCTGGTGTATGGGGATGATCCGGAGGGATGATGTGGGGTGGGAGGTGGGAGGGGGGTTCTAATCTCCATGTAACTACCAGGCCTAGTTTATTTATTTTTTTTTTTAGTAGGCTGGTACATGTGACATTGTATTTCAGAAATTTATTAAATTATTAACTTAGAGTGTTGTTGGGTTCAGGGGAAAGATAATGGTGAGTCTAATACAAATAATAAACTTAAATGTACTCAACATGTTTACTATTTTCTTTCTAAAATATAAATCACCATTTCAAAAGAACACATTTATAAGAATGTATCTAGGTATTTTTATTGCCTTATTCTCTTTTTTCTAAATTTGAGAATTGATATAAAAGTTGTATACATAGTGTCAGCTCATCAGCAAAGAGATTATGAAATCTGAAGTCAGAGGATCATTGGGTTTCAGTCCTAAGTTCACAAGTAGCTATATGAACTTATCCAAGCAAAACTTTAGAAGGCTGTATCTTCCTCCTACACTAAAACCAGGGTATTAGTTACATTTAATGATGATCATGATGGGCTTCTCTGGTGGCTCAGATGGTAAAGAATCTGCTTGCTGTGTGGGAGATCCAGGTTCAATCCCTGTGTCAGGATGATCCCCTGGAAAAGGAAATAGCAACCCACTCCAGTAGTCTTGCTTGGAGAATTCCATGGACAGAGGAGCTTGGAGGGCTATAGTCCAAGGAGCCACAAAGAGTTGGACACAACTCAGGCTACACTCAATGATGATGGTGATAATGATTGTGGCAATGACAGGAATAATGTCACTATAACTTTCACTGCCACTGGTATCATCACCTTTCATTTACTGAGTGTGAAGCATTTCAGTAAATGCTTTACAAGTATCATGTCACTGAATTGATATAGTGATACTTTGATGTGAGAAAATTATCAATCCTATTTTACAAATAGGAATATGTGAATCAAAGAGGTGAAGAAACTTATTTAGTCACTCTACTTGTAAGGTATAGAAGTTTTTAACTCAGCTTTTCTGGATTCTAAAGTTCTGGAATGTAAGCTCCATGGCAGCACACATTTTGTCATTTTGAGTTTTGAAATTCTGCTGTGTTCCTAATGCCTAAAAGAGTGCCTGATACTAAGAAGACCTGAAATAAATATCTATAGATTGAATTAAATAACAAGATATTCCTCCATTTTTAATTGCATAAATAATTAGAGTTGTGGCATAATTGACTATGACTCTTATTGGAAAGTACAAATTTTAGAGCTTCAGTGATTGGATTCAACTGTTGCCTCGGTCACTTATTACCTATGTGACCCCAGGGATGCTTCTTCTTGTCATTTTGGCGTAATCTAATCATCTATAGAATACATAAATATGAGTTCCTACTTTTTACAGCATTTGTTACAAGGGTTAAAGTAAACTAGGAGAACTGAACAGTAGTTGGCAGTTTTAATAGTGTGTATATATATATATATATATATGTTAATTATTGCTGGTGATTCATATTAACACATTTATTGCCATATAACTTATATAATGTAGAATTCATCCATTTAAAGGATAAATTCAGTGTTCTTTTGTACATTCACAGGTACCTGAAACCATTATTATAGTCAATTTTAGTGTATTTTGTCACCTCAAAAAGAAACCCCACACCCTTTAATTGTCACCCCCAACCTTTCATTTCTCCTAAGCTTTAAGCAATCACTAACCTACTTTCTTTTTATATTTCTCTGTTCTGGACTTATGAATAAAATCATTTAATATGCAGCCTTTTGTGGCTGGTTTCTCTCACTTATCATAATGATTTCAAGATTTAGCTATGTTGCATCATGTTTCAGTAAGTCATTTCTTTTTTATGTCCAAGTAATATTTTACTGTATAGATATACCATATTTTGTTTAAACACTCATCAATTAATGTAGATTTGGTTTATCTATACCTTTTGGTATTATGAATGTTACTTGTAAACACATACAGAGGTTTTTGCTTGGACATGTGTTTTCATTTCTCTTGGTCATACTTGTATACCTAGGAGTGAAATGACTGAAAACTCTATGCTAAATCACTTGAGGAAATGCTAGACAGTTTTCCAAAACAGCTGCACTGTTTTACACTCCAGTCAGTAGTCTACAAGTGTTCCAATTTCTCCACACCTTTCCCAATAATACAATTTTATTTTTAACTTATTAACTTTAGAATTAAAGACCATCTAAATATTAGAATTAAGTATTAGAAAATTTATAATTAAATATCTGTCTAAATATTTTTAAACTATATGCTGGAGTTCAAATTATTTTAATTAGGTCTGTAAAACTATGGTACATGAACTATTCTATTAATATATGAACTTAATGTGCTATTCCTTGTTACTAAGATATCAGTGAACAGATTGCCAAACTCATCCATTCAAAGGGTTGAAAAGTTACCTATGTTTTGATATAGGTCTTCCTTTGTGGCTCAGACAGTAAAGAATCTACCTGCAATGCAGGAGATCTGGGTTTGATCCTTGGATGAAGAAGAATCCCTGGAGAGGGGAATGACTACCCCCTCCAGTACTTCAGATATGAATTTACACATAATTTGAAATACATTAAGGAAATTCTCTCTTAATGAAACTTTTTTAAATGGTTGCCAAATTATTATTTATTCAAGTCCACCTACCATATAGTGTGTGTGCATGCTCAGTCATGTCTGACTCTTTGCAACCCCATGGACTGTAGCCTGCCAGGTTCCTCTGTCCATGGGATTTTCCAGGTAAGAATACTGGAGTNACATTAAGGAAATTCTCTCTTAATGAAACTTTTTTAAATGGTTGCCAAATTATTATTTATTCAAGTCCACCTACCATATAGTGTGTGTGCATGCTCAGTCATGTCTGACTCTTTGCAACCCCATGGACTGTAGCCTGCCAGGTTCCTCTGTCCATGGGATTTTCCAGGTAAGAATACTGGAGTGGGTTGCCATTTCCTCCTCCAGGGGATATTCCTGACCCAGGGATCAAACACGCATCTCCTATGTCTCCTTCATTCCAAGGATTCTTTGCCCCTTGAGCCATCAGGGAAGCCCATGGAACAATGACATTGCATTTGCTGAATATGGGGGAAAGGGATTGAGAGTACTTGATTAAATCCAGTTGAAATGATTTTTTTATGGGTCCTGAATCTTGGAACATGCAGAGATTATATGCAGTACCAGAATGAAAGCCAAACAAAAGGGGGAGAAAACAGTGCTTTATTCAGAATTGATACTAGAATTGATCTAACAAAGTTAAACAAAAGTAAAATATTCTCAAAATGACCTAGAAGCAAAATATTATGGATGATACCAAATCCACAACTTCTTATCGAAGACAGGGTTGGGCTAGAATACTATTGCACTTGCTCTCACATAATCATTCTGACTTATTCAAAAACCTACTCTTGCCCTGAAACAAACTTATACTGTGACAGTAACAAAAGCAATGTAACAAACACATCTGCTTTCTGAAAATATTGCATGTCAGTTGAAACAATGTCTCAGTTTTGTTTGAATTTTGCATAAAAATACCTCTGTTTGCTGCTAAAAAAATGTATGCAATTGTCTTTATCATCATTTTAAATTACAGATCATCTTAACATGTCCTCATGAAATGTAAAAATCTGACAATGCTGCATTGTATCTATTAAACTTGTAGATGTTACAATATAAGCATCAAAGTAATAAAGTGATTATGAGAATAAAGATCAGAATACAAATGATCTTTCTTTTTTTCTAGAAGGAAAACATTTTTTAAAGTGCAGTAGCTACCAGACTGCTTACATCTGTGAAGGCCTATATATATACATAATAGATGAAAACATAACTAGATCTATGATAAAATAAAAATTTAAAACCAACCTATGTATCTGCCTTTATATCAAACTCTAAATAAACAAAGACTACTTGAAAGTAGCGTTACTTGTTCATTAGCATTGTTTCAAGTGAAAGTTAAATGTTAATCTTATATAAATACTAGTTAAGCATGTGACTTTCTGATTGTAACTTGAAACTAAGATACTTAGTTTATCCTTTGGCTTTATTTTTAAACTAATATTACCTAGCTTAGAGAAGAGTAATTCATTACAACTGTATGATATCAATTGTCATTTCTGGCTTATTTCTAGATGGGAAAATATTCCTTTTTAAGATTATCATTCAGTTTTCTGAGCTTTTAGCTGATAACTGATATATTCTCCCCTATTTCAAACTCCTCTAGCAACTGCATGCTGAATTTCTACTCTTCGTGCATTTTCTGTGGAATTTCAGCTTTATTTCAAATCATAAAAAAAAAAGAGAGAGAGAGAGAGAGAGAAAAAAAACAGAAACTCGAATCCCTTCATCTTTTCCCCCAGCTGAATGCATTGCTTTTAGGTTTGCGACATTCATTAAGCTTGTCTTAATAATGTCAATTCAAATAAGGCATAATAGCTTTAGTGGATAAAATAATGTACTTCAACAACTCATCTCCACTCCAAACTCAAAATTTGATCTTATTTGTAAAAAAAAATTTTTTGAGATGTTAGATAAGGATCTTCAGTTGAAACCATCCTGGATTTAGAGATGCCGTAAATCCAATAACTGGTGTCGTTTTAAGAAGAAACTTGAAAGCATTAGTTGCTCAGTCATGTCTGACTCTTTGGGACCCGTGGACTATAGCACATCAGGCTTCTTTGTCCATGGACTTCTCCAGGCAAGAATACTGCAGAGGATTGCCATTCCTTCTCCAGAGGATCTTCCCAGTGCGAGGATGGAATCTGGGTCTCCTGCATCGCAGGCAGATTCTTTACCAACTGAGAGGACACACATCAACGGAAAGAAGGCAGCCAAGTAATGGCAGGACAAGATTGGAGGGATGCAGCTACAGGCTAAGGAACGAAAAAATTGTCAAGTGCTCCCAGGAGCTGGAAGGAACAAGGAAGCATTCTTCTGGGGGCTCTCAGAGGCACTGAGGATGCCTTGATTTCAGAATTTGAAACTGAAGAATTGTCAGAGTATAAATTTAGGCTGTTTTACCCATTTTTTTTTTTTTTGTAACTTGTTCTGGTGCAAACAAATAATGAAGGGACTATGCTCCTATTCCAACAACAACAACAACAAAAATGCAAGAGGATATAAAATTGATTGTTTTATTTTCTGATTATCAAACAAAAATGCATTGAAAGATTATTGAACACCAATCACTGTATTTTATATAATATGTAAATTTTTGGAGGACTGGCATAATCATAAGCAAGCATATGATTCAATAGAAACAGAATATCCAGTTTTGAATAAATAGATACCAGGTTCCAGTTTCAGATCATTTACTCATCTGTGAAACATTTAGCAGAAGCCTCTTTGGTACTATGTACACATATTCTAAATTATAGCAAAATGAATGGAATAAGGCCCTTGCCCAAAAGGATCTCAGAGTTTAATAGGGAAGCCAGAGGTAGTAAATCAATAAATACAACATTACATATTAAGTGTTACAATGGGCAGATGAATAAAATACTATCATACCACAAGAGAGCAAATAGCTGTTTAATGCTGAGCAAGTCCTTTGAGATCTCTGAATCTGTTTATTGATCTGTAAAATGGAGATAACAATAACAATTCATAGCCCTCCTACCTCTGGAGATTATTTTGAAGATGAAATAAAATAAAATCCTCCTCCTCTGATCCCTCCTTCCTACTATATTTTTCTTTCCCAACTATTTTGAAAATCTAATATTGTAAGAATCTTATGAATCAGACTCTCTCTTAGGTATTTAATATGCATTATTTGAATTATCCTTAAAATAGTTCATCATGGTAAATGAAATTGTGCTAATACTACATAGTCAGAAATCGAGGTGTGGGGATTTATATTATGTGCCAAAATTACATAAATCAGGAAGGAAATATTCTTTTCATCTAAGCCTGTTGTAAGTCTTAGGTATAAATACATAAAAAATAAATAGTATACTACTAGAAGTTAATGTTCTATGTGCTTCAATACCTAATAATAAATTAGATGATGAACAATTCCAACTAGATAAGTATTGTATATTCCCTATAGTACTTTATTAGCTCAGAAAGAACATTCTTAATGTGTTTCTATAAAGTAGTCATATGCATTGATTTTAATGGTAAGCAACTACATTTGTATTTACCTACTGGATTTCTCTAAGCTAATTTTCCCTTAAAATTTACAATTACATTTATATTAACTGTAAGAATATTCAGTGCTTTTACATATACAAGCAACATGGCCAGCTGTACAATGTGGAGCCTCCAGTTCAATTCAGTTCAGTTCAGTCACTCAGTCGCGTCCGACTCTTTGCGACCCCATGAATCGCAGCACGCCAGGTGTCCCTGTCCATCACCATCTCCCGGAGTTCACTCAGACTCACGTCCATCGAGTCCGTGATGCCATGCAGCCATCTCATTCTCGGTCGTCCCCCTTCTCCTCCTGTCCCCAATCCCTCCCAGCATCAGAGTCTTTCCCAATGAGTCAACTCTTCGCATGAGGTGGCCAAAGTACTGCAGTTTCAGCTTTAGCATCATTCCTTCCAAAGAAATCCCAGGGTTGATCTCCTTCAGAATGGACTGGTTGGATCTCCTTGCAGTCCAAGGGACTCTCAAGAGTCTTCTCCAACACCACAGTTCAAAAGCATCAATTCTTCGGCACTCAGCTTTCTTCACAGTCCAACTTTCACATCCATACATGACCACAGGAAAAACTATAGCCTTGACTAGGCGGACCTTAGTCAGCAAAGTAATGTCTCTGCTTTTGAATATACTATCCAGGTTGGTCATAACTTTTCTTCCAAGGAGTAAGCGTCTTTTAATTTCATGGCTGCAGTCACCATCTGCAGTGATTTTGGAGCCCAAAAAAATAAAGTCTGACACTGTTTCCACTGTTTCCCCATCTATTTCCCATGAAGTGATGGGACCGGATGCCATGATCTTCGTTTTCTGAATGTTGAGCTTTAAGCCAACTTTTTCGCTCTCCTCCTTCACTTTCATCAAGAGGCTTTTTAGCTCCTCCTCACTTTCTGCCATAAGGGTGGTGTCATCAGCATATCTGAGGTTATTGATATTTCTCCCGGCAATCTTGATTCCAGCTTGTGTTTCTTCCAGTCCAGCGTTTCTCATGATGTACTCTGCATATAAGTTAAATAAGCAGGGAGACAATATACAGCCTTGACGTACTCCTTTTCCTATTTGGAACCAGTCTGTTGTTCCATGTGCAGTTCTAACTGTTGCTTCCTGACCTGCATACAGATTTCTCAAGAGGCAGGTTAGGTGGTCTGGTATTCCCATCTCTTTCAGAATTTTCCACAGTTTATTGTGATCCACACAGTCAAAAGCTTTGGCATAGTCAATAAAGCAGAAGTATATGTTTTTCTGGAACTCTCTTGCTTTTTCCATCATCCAGTGGATGTTGGCAATTTGATCTCTGGTTCCTCTGCCTTTTCTAAAACCAGCTTGAACATCAGGGAGTTCACGGTTCACATATTGCTGAAGCCTGGCTTGGAGAATTTTGAGCATTACTTTACTAGCGTGTGAGATGAGTGCAATTGTGCGGTAGTTTGAGCACTCCTTGGCATTGCCTTTCTTTGGAATTGGAATGAAAACTGACCTTTAGCCTCTAGTATTAGTTTATTTTATATAATGTAGGCAAACTACTATTTCGTTGTTTTTCAGTCACTAAGTCATGACAACTCTTTGCCACCTCATGGACTGTAGCATACCAGGCTTCCCTGTTCTTCACTACCTCCCAGACTTTGCTCAAATTCATGTACACTGAGTCAGTGATACTATTTAACCATCTCATCCTCTGATGTCCTCTTGTCTTTTTACCTTCAATCTTTCCCAGCATCAGGGTCTCACTTGCTTAGTTGTGTCTGATTCTTTATGGCCCCATGGACTGTAGCCTGCCAGGTTCCTCTGTCCATGTGATTCTCCAGAAAAGAATTATTGGAGTGTGCTGCCATACTCTACTCCAGGGTCTCTTCCAGACCTAGGAATCAAACCCACATCTCTTGCATCTCCTGCATTAATAGGCAGATTCTTTACCAGTAGCACCACTTGGGAAAACAAGACTACTATTAATAAATAGTCTAATTGGGGATTTTCTAATTTAAACATTTTAATTCTTTGTTCAGTTTCCATCTGGTTAATTCAGATGCATCATATATGTAAAGAGAGCATCTTATTTGTGGAGAAAAGACCAAGGATTCACAATCTAGTTCCCCTTCAGGGTAAGAAGGACTATTCAGTGTGACAATGCTGGGAAAATACAACCTAGAATGAATTCTTGCTTCTTTAATCTCCTATAACTTCTTTATCTATTCATTCACCAGGCTAGTTACTAAGATACAGTGATTGGCAAGATAGAAGCAATCATCTTTTTACTTACAGAGATTACAGTATATAGATAATTATAATACTTGTGATCTCAAAATAGTTTGGCAGCTTTTTACTCAATAACAGAAGGATCCTTTATAATTTTATTTCCCAGAGAATAATGTCTAATCATTTAGTTACAGCTTTGTTAGTGTTAGTAGCTCAGTCTTGTCCAAATCTTTGTGACAACAGAGTTATAAAGTGAACATTAATTAATAGTACAACTAAATATTTACTGTAGCTAAACTCCAATATCTATGATGCTGCCAAATTTCTATAATATGGAAATAAAAGAACTCCTCCTGATTGATCTACAAAGTCTTGAATTATCAAAGACTTACATTAAAACTGCATAAGATGGGGTCTGAGCTTTATTTAAAAAGGTATTTCATTCCCCTAGAGGTTTATCTGCCTCAGGTGTCTTCCCAGTATTTAGCTCTTCATCAAGTAGTTAGCATCTTCCATCTGTTGTGGGTTTTAGTTCTCCTGAAGTATCTAAAATATTTTAAGTTTGTACATTTTTTTACTGCTTTGTGAATCTACCACATAGATTTTCATATTTTTTTCCCCAGTTTATCACATTGACACATTTACCACATTGGCATTGTTATTTTCAGTGTCCAGTTCAACATAAAACAGTGGATGGTTTCATTTATCTCTCTGGGTGCATTTATTCTCAGCAAAGCTCTGTATACAGGACATTTTTATTTTTATGATTGGTTATTTATCCTTATTTTTAGAAGAATGAGGGAGTTGTAATTCTTGCAAGCTTTAACAATAGAATTTTATCAGTCAACAAATATTTATTGAGCATCTACTATGTGACAGGCATGGTACTTAGGATCATGGGCTCTGGAAGTAAACTGCCTAGCTTAAAACTCAACTCTACCACTTATTAACTGTGTGACCTTGGGCCAGCTGCTTAACTTCTCTATTTCCTGCTTGAGCTTGTCTATCTGTAAAACACCAAGAATAAAAATAGCAGCTCTATAATAGGTTGTTTGTGAGGGCCAATTGAGTTAATACAGTTGAGCATTTAACACTATTATACAGTGACCTGTCAACAAACACTGTCTGTTATTGTTAATATCAATATCATAATCATTATTTTAACTATGCACTGGGAAACCTTGAGTACACTATAACAGACAAGGAAGAATCTTACAATCCACTGACCAAATCAGCTACTAAAAAATACTTAGAGATTATCAGTGAATTAAATGCTGATATATAAGAAAATGCCTTGAGTGGTAGTAAAAGACTGTGAGAAGGAAAACTTTTACTTTGAGCTCCCAAGTGAATCACTATCTCATAAAAATGAATTATAGAAAACTGTATAATACTGATCTAGTTTGCCTGAAGCATATAATATAAAGTCCCAGTTTAAAATTAAAAAATCACATATTTTATTCAGCTAGTGACTATGGTCCAAAAGTAAAAAGCTAAGTTTATTAAGGGCTTTAAACATTTATAAATCTCCAGAGTCACAAGATTTAATACATGGCCCTTAATGTTAAATCAAGTAGTGAAACAGGTTTCTATCTTGGGCTCACGGGATCAGAATCTTAGCCCAGATGATGAGCTCTTTATCATATTCATTCTAACTGTGGCTCATCTTGAAATGATTAGGATCTATTGTTAGGAGTAGATCTTGTCAGCACTAAGGATGCAGTGATTAATAGAAAATTCAGTATAATTCCTTTGGATATATGTCTAAAATCTCAATTGAGACCTGGACCACATTATTAAGTGATTAAAGAAATTGTAATTGCCACCCTTTATTCACATTCAACAACTAAGTAAGAATTAATCATTGCAAGAAAAGAATAGCAGAAAGCAAAATATTTTATGAAGGTGAAGGTGAAGGTAAAGTCACTCAGTCGTGTCCGACTCTTTGCGACCCCGTGGACTGTAACCTACTAGGCTTCTCTGTCCATGGGATTCTCCAGGCAAGAATACTGGAGTGGGTTGCCATTTCCTTCTCTAGGGGATCTTCCCGACCCAGGGATCGAACCTGGGTCTCCCACATTGGAGGCAGACACTTTAACCTCTGAGCCACCATTTTACAGATAGATAGCAAAATATTAAAATGGGCTACAGGAACAATGCTTGATATCATAAGCCAGAAAAAACAAATAATCAGAAATGCTCTAACAAAATCTGATTTAATTTCAGTGAAGGTCAAATTTACCTTTGGAGCCACCTTTTTTTTTTTTTTTCTTTCACTATTATGGCAAACTTAGCTTTGTTTTGTTTGTTTTTACTCCAAAAAAAGGTAGACAGTGACTTTCAGTCAGCCCTGCCTGATAATCTCTAGAAGTTTTATCTTAATAGCATGCTGTTTGAAGGTGAGTTAACAGTCTGACATGTTTGTTCAGCACAAAGACATGTTTCCAGGTTGTAGCATATCAATATTAAAAGATCAGGACTGTCTCAGTGTTTCCCTAAATAAACTCCTGGATAAAATAAGCAGAATTTAATATAGGTACATTTCCTCGGAATGAAGATATATCAAAACAAGTGTCAAGTGAAAAAAGAAAGTTCTGTTAGCTGAAAAAGTACGGTGGTATGATTAGAATTGTAGATAATTCTGTCAAATGTTTGAGGAAGAGTTGATTCCAAGTATTTTCCAAGAAAAGTAAGAGGAGACATGAGGCGTGGGTCAACAGTGGTTCAGGGGCACTGGCAGCAGCAGTACTGGCACAAACCCTCTTGGAGGAGAGTTTATTACGCTGACCATGAGTGAGTGAGTGAGTGAGTGAAGTCGCTCAGTCATGTCCGACTCTTTGACACTCCGTGAACTGTAGCGCACCAGGCTCCTCCGTCCTTGGGATTCTCCAGGCAAGAATACTGGAGTGGGTTGCCATTTCCTTCTCTAGGGGATCTTCCCGACCCAGGGATCGAACCTGGGTCTCCCACATTGGAGGCAGACACTTTAACCTCTGAGCCACCATTTTACAGATAGATAGCAAAATATTAAAATGGGCTACAGGAACAATGCTTGATATCATAAGCCAGAAAAAACAAATAATCAGAAATGCTCTAACAAAATCTGATTTAATTTCAGTGAAGGTCAAATTTACCTTTGGAGCCACCTTTTTTTTTTTTTTTCTTTCACTATTATGGCAAACTTAGCTTTGTTTTGTTTGTTTTTACTCCAAAAAAAGGTAGACAGTGACTTTCAGTCAGCCCTGCCTGATAATCTCTAGAAGTTTTATCTTAATAGCATGCTGTTTGAAGGTGAGTTAACAGTCTGACATGTTTGTTCAGCACAAAGACATGTTTCCAGGTTGTAGCATATCAATATTAAAAGATCAGGACTGTCTCAGTGTTTCCCTAAATAAACTCCTGGATAAAATAAGCAGAATTTAATATAGGTACATTTCCTCGGAATGAAGATATATCAAAACAAGTGTCAAGTGAAAAAAGAAAGTTCTGTTAGCTGAAAAAGTACGGTGGTATGATTAGAATTGTAGATAATTCTGTCAAATGTTTGAGGAAGAGTTGATTCCAAGTATTTTCCAAGAAAAGTAAGAGGAGACATGAGGCGTGGGTCAACAGTGGTTCAGGGGCACTGGCAGCAGCAGTACTGGCACAAACCCTCTTGGAGGAGAGTTTATTACGCTGACCATGAGTGAGTGAGTGAGTGAGTGAAGTCGCTCAGTCATGTCCGACTCTTTGACACTCCGTGAACTGTAGCGCACCAGGCTCCTCCGTCCTTGGGATTCTCCAGGCAAGAATACTGGAGTGGGTTGCCATTTCCTTCTCCAGGGGAACTTCCCGACCCAGGGATCGAACCCAGCTTTCCCACATTGCAGGCAGACGCTTTAACCTCTGAACCACCAGGGAAGCCCATAGAGCTTATAACCTATGACAGAAATACTATGGGACTGGGTGGCCTCAGGCCAACCTACAAGGAGGGAGCATAGCATCAGCAGAAAATTGGATTAAAGATTTACTGGCCATGACTTTCCCAACAGGGCAAGACTCAGTTTTTCCCACAGCCAGTGCCTCCCATTGATTTAGGTCATACCTGACTGGTTTAGCGGTTTTCCCCACTTTCTTCAATTTAAGTCTGAATTTGGCAATAACGAGTTCATGATATGAGCCACAGTCAGCTCCCTGTCTTGATTTGCTGATTGTATAGAGCTTCTCCATCTTTGGCTGCAAAGAATATAATCAATCTGATTTCGGTGTTGACCATCTGGTTATGTCCATGTGTAGAGTCTTCTCTTGTGTTGTTGGAAGAGGGTATTTGCTATCACCAGTGCATTCTCTTGGCAGAACTTTGCCCTGCTTCATTCTGTATTCCAAGGCCAAATTTGCCTGTTACTCTGCTGGGGTCCAGCCCCGGTGGATCCAGGGTGATTCGAAGTGTGGACGGCGTTGGCGAGGAAAGACTTATTTATTTATTAATATAAGATTACATTAGGAAGAAGTAGTGTAGTGAGAAAATTAAGTGGAGAAAAGAGGCTGAATAACTCGGCTTACGGGGAAGACCAATAAAATCTCAGGACAAGAGATTTGCACCATCTATGTTGGGCCACTGGCGCCCACTTGAATATCGAAGGGTACCCTGCCTTAGGCTCCCTTTTGTGCGGGTCTTAGAAGGCAGGACAAGTAAGTAGACTTGGTGAGCCGCCCCGCTCCAGTTGGGAACTCAGCCAGAAATTAGAGTAAAAGAGAGAGACACAGGGGAAACCAGTCCAGCGACTGGCTCTGGCCTCTATTGTTCAGAAGGCCTTTTATACTTTTGATTGTATATAGAGATCAATGGGTAATACAAAATTATGCAGCATTAGCAGCCCAGACTCTTATCAAAGCCAGGTTTTTCTCTCTACATACTTAATTGTATACACAAGTCTTAGGTGATTTACATCATCTTCTGTCCAAAAGGGCCAATTAATATTTTACAGCCTTTTTCTGATAAGGGTTTGTCAACCAGAAGACTTATTTGTGTTGATCTTCCCAAAATCTGGTGCCACTCTCAGAAAGCACTAAATGAAGTTACATTCTTACATAGCAAAGATACAGCAATTTATAACAAGTAAAAGGAGTGCAGTGATTTATAACAAAAGAAAAGTAACTCAAAAGTCTAGTGTTGCTAACATCAAAACTACTATATATCTTTTTCCATGTCCTGTATACACTGATTAATATCCTTCCAGGTGGCTAAAAGATAAAGAATATGGAGGCCTGGCAGCAATCATTGAGTCAACAGTGAAATCCTGTCACCAATATGATTTTTAACTCTTTAGAAAAGGCTCTGTGTCTTTAAGATGCTTTTAAGCTTTGTGCCTCTCGAGGTTAGGGGATTGCAAGCAATTCACAAGCTGTAAGAGGTCTGGGGAACCTGTTAGGCAAGCTAGAGAGCTATCAGAGGGGTTTAACTGAAACATCCCTTTCAAATGCAGAAGACTAAAGCCCTGATTTGACTTTTTCCAGAGAATATTAGAAGAGTGGAAAAGCAGAGTACAAAGGCCGGCAGATTTTTTGTTTTTTGGGGGGTGGATGCTCAGGAAATTCCATGGGGAACTCCTGAAGCCTGATCACGTCCTTGCGTCTGTCAGGCTTCCTTCCTCATGACCTTGTCACGGGCGGGATTCCTCACGCAGGCTCCCGGTATTACTCAAGGTGTTTCTTGACTTCCTACTTTTGCATTCCAGTCCTCTATAATGAAAAGGACATCTATTTGGGGGTGTTAGTTCCAGAAGGTCTTGTAGGTCTTCCTACAACCATTCAGCTTCAGCTTCTTCAGCATTACTGGGCAGGGCATAGACTTGGATTACTGTGATATTGAATGGGTTGCTTTGGAAATGAACAGAGATCTTCCTGTCATTTTTGAGATTGCACCCAAGTACTGCATTTTAGAATCTTTTGTTGACTATGATGGCTACTCCAATTCTTCTAAAAGATTCCTGCCCACAGTAATGGATATAATGGTCATCTGAGTTAAATTCACCCATTCCAGGCCATCTTACTTCACAGATTCCAAGAATGTCGATGTTCACTCTTGCCATCTCCCATTTGACCACTTCCAATTAGCCTTGATTCATGGACCTAACATTCCAGGCTCTTATGCAATATTGCTCTTTACAGAACCGAACTTTGCTTTTAAAACCAGTCCCATCCACAAACAGGTGTTATTTCTGCTTTGGCTCCTTCCCTTCATTCTTTCTGCAGTTATTTCTCCAGTGATCTCCAGTAGCATATTGGACACCTAAAGACCTGGGGAGTTTATCTTTCACTGTCCTAACTTTCTGCTTTTTCATACTTTCATGGGGTTCTCAAGGTAAGAAGACTGAAGTGGTTTGCCATTCCCTTCTCCAGTGGACTACATTCTGTCTCTAGACCATTCAGGTATGACCTAGATAAAATGCCTTATGACTTTACAGTGGAAGTGAGAAATAAATTTAAGGGATTGATCTGATAGACAGAGTGCCTGATGAATTATGGACGGAGGTTCATGACATTGTACAGGAGACAGGAATCAAGACTATTCCTTGAGAAAAATAAATACAAAAAAAGCAAAATGGCTGTCTAAGGAGACCTTAAAATAGCTGTGAAATGAAGAGAGCAAAAAGCAAAGGTGAAAAGAAAAGGTATATCCATTTGAATGCAGAGTTCCAAAGAATAGCAAGGAGAGATAAGAAAGCCTTCCTCAGAGATCAATGCAATGAAACAGAGGAAAACAACAGAATGGGAAAGACTAGAGATCTCTTCAAGAAAGTTAGAGATACCAAGGTAAAATTTCATGCAAAGATGGGCTCAATAAAGGACAGAAACTGGATGGACCTAACAGAAGCAGAAGACATTAAGAATAGGTGGCAAGAATACACAGAAGAACTGTACAAAAAAGATCTTCATGAC
>SJYX01018381.1:58654-69579 GCA_006410675.1 Oreotragus oreotragus
CAAAGCCAGGTTTTTCTCTCTACATACTTAATTGTATACACAAGTCTTAGGTGATTTACATCATCTTCTGTCCAAAAGGGCCAATTAATATTTTACAGCCTTTTTCTGATTAGGGTTTGTCAACCAGAAGACTTATTTGTGTTGATCTTCCCAAAATCTGGTGCCACTCTCAGAAAGCACTAAATGAAGTTACATTCTTACATAGCAAAGATACAGCAATTTATAACAAGTAAAAGGAGTGCAGTGATTTATAACAAAAGAAAAGTAACTCAAAAGTCTAGTGTTGCTAACATCAAAACTACTATATATCTTTTTCCATGTCCTGTATACACTGATTAATATCCTTCCAGGTGGCTAAAAGATAAAGAATATGGAGGCCTGGCAGCAATCATTGAGTCAACAGTGAAATCCTGTCACCAATATGATTTTTAACTCTTTAGAAAAGGCTCTGTGTCTTTAAGATGCTTTTAAGCTTTGTGCCTCTCGAGGTTAGGGGATTGCAAGCAATTCACAAGCTGTAAGAGGTCTGGGGAACCTGTTAGGCAAGCTAGAGAGCTATCAGAGGGGTTTAACTGAAACATCCCTTTCAAATGCAGAAGACTAAAGCCCTGATTTGACTTTTTCCAGAGAATATTAGAAGAGTGGAAAAGCAGAGTACAAAGGCCGGCAGATTTTTTGTTT
The DNA here is from genome assembly GCA_006410675.1 of Oreotragus oreotragus. Lineage (NCBI taxonomy): Eukaryota > Metazoa > Chordata > Mammalia > Artiodactyla > Bovidae > Oreotragus > Oreotragus oreotragus. The sequence goes on from SJYX01018381.1 coordinate 59,336, forward strand.
TTTGGGGGGTGGATGCTCAGGAAATTCCATGGGGAACTCCTGAAGCCTGATCACATCCTTGCGTCTGTCAGGCTTCCTTCCTCATGACCTTGTCATGGGCGGGATTCCTCACGCAGGCTCCCGGTATTACTCAAGGTGTTTCTTGACTTCCTACTTTTGCATTCCAGTCCTCTATAATGAAAAGGACATCTATTTGGGGGTGTTAGTTCCAGAAGGTCTTGTAGGTCTTCCTACAACCATTCAGCTTCAGCTTCTTCAGCATTACTGGGCAGGGCATAGACTTGGATTACTGTGATATTGAATGGGTTGCCTTGGAAATGAACAGAGATCTTCCTGTCATTTTTGAGATTGCACCCAAGTACTGCATTTTAGAATCTTTTGTTGACTATGATGGCTACTCCAATTCTTCTAAAAGATTCCTGCCCACAGTAATGGATATAATGGTCATCTGAGTTAAATTCACCCATTCCAGGCCATCTTACTTCACAGATTCCAAGAATGTCGATGTTCACTCTTGCCATCTCCCATTTGACCACTTCCAATTAGCCTTGATTCATGGACCTAACATTCCAGGCTCTTATGCAATATTGCTCTTTACAGAACCGAACTTTGCTTTTAAAACCAGTCTCATCCACAAACAGGTGTTATTTCTGCTTTGGCTCCTTCCCTTCATTCTTTCTGCAGTTATTTCTCCAGTGATCTCCAGTAGCATATTGGACACCTAAAGACCTGGGGAGTTTATCTTTCACTGTCCTAACTTTCTGCTTTTTCATACTTTCATGGGGTTCTCAAGGTAAGAAGACTGAAGTGGTTTGCCATTCCCTTCTCCAGTGGACTACATTCTGTCTCTAGACCATTCAGGTATGACCTAGATAAAATCCCTTATGACTTTACAGTGGAAATGAGAAATAAATTTAAGGGATTGATCTGATAGACAGAGTGCCTGATGAATTATGGACGGAGGTTCATGACATTGTACAGGAGACAGGAATCAAGACTATTCCTTGAGAAAAATAAATACAAAAAAAGCAAAATGGCTGTCTAAGGAGACCTTAAAATAGCTGTGAAATGAAGAGAGCAAAAAGCAAAGGTGAAAAGAAAAGGTATATCCATTTGAATGCAGAGTTCCAAAGAATAGCAAGGAGAGATAAGAAAGCCTTCCTCAGAGATCAATGCAATGAAACAGAGGAAAACAACAGAATGGGAAAGACTAGAGATCTCTTCTCGGGAGCTGGTGATGAACAGGGAGGCCTGGCGTGCTGCTATTCATGGGGTCACAAAGAGTTGGACACGACTGAGCAACTGTACTGAACTGAACTGAACTGAGAGTACATTATGAGAAATACTGGGCTGGAAGAAGCAAAAGCTGGAATCAAGATTGCTGGGAGAAATATCAATAACCTCAGATATACAGATGACACCACCCTTATGGCAGAAAGTGAAGAGGAGCTAAAAAGCCTCTTGATGAAAGTGAAAGTGGAGCATGAACAAGTTGGCTTAAAGCTCAACATTCAGAAAACTAAGGTCATGGCATCCGGTCACATCACTTCATGGCAAATAGATGGGGAAACAGAAGAAACAGTGGCTGACTTTATTTTTCTGGGCTCCAAAGCCACTGCAGATGGTAACTGTAGCCATGAAATTAAAAGACGCTTACTCCTTGGAAGGAAAGTTATGATCAACTTAGTATATTAAAAAGCAAAGACATTACTTTGTCAACAAATATCCGTCTAGTCAAGGCTATAGTTTTTCCAGTAGTCATGCATGCATGTGAGGGTTGGACTATAAAGAAAGCTGAATGCCAAAGAATTGATGCTTTTGAACTGTGGTGTTGGAGACAATTATTGAGAGTCCCTTGGACTTCAAGGAGATCTAACCAATCCATCCTAAATTAGATTAGTCCTGGGTGTTCATTGGAAGGAATGATGCTGAAGCTGAAACTCCAATACTTTGACTACCTGATGCAAAGAGCTGACTCATTTGAAAAGACCCTGATATTGGGAAAGATTGAGGGCAGGTAGAGATGGGGACTACAGAGGATGAGATGGTTGGATGGTATCACTGACTCGATGGAAATGGGTTTGGGTGAACTCCATGAGTTAGTGATGGACAGGGAGGCCTGGCATGCTGCATTTCATGGGGTTCAGATGATTCAGACACGACTGAGCAACTGAACTGATACTGGTCCCTCCCATTAGGAAGCTTACACATGCCTCTTAGCCTCATCCATCAGAGAGCAGACAGAATAAAAACCACAATCACAGAAAACTAACCAAAATGATCACATGGATCACAGCCTTGTCTAATTCAACGAAATTATGAGCCACGCCATGTAGGGACCCCCAAGGCACAAAAGTCATGGTGGAGAGTTTTGAAAAAATGTGGTCCATTGGAGAAGGGGATGGCAAACCAAATCGTCATTCTTGCCTTAAGGATACTATGAACAGTATGAAAAGACAAAAAGATATGACACTGAACCATAAACCTCCCAGGTTGGTAAGTGTCCAATATGCTACTGAATAAGATCAGAGAAATAGCTCCAGAAGGAGAAAAGAGATTGAGCCAAAGCAAAAACAATGCCCAGTTGTGGATGTCTCTGGTGGTGAATGTAAAGTCCAATGCTGTAAAGAACAATCCTGCATAGAAAACGGGTGAATGAATCAAGTTAAACTGGAAGTGGTCAAACAGAAGTTGGTAAGAGTGAACGTTATAACCCTGACTGAACACTAACAAAAAGCAGTCTTAATAAAACAAAACCATAACACTAACCAATATCTTTCATGTGTGTTAGCAGATCAAATTCAACAATCTATAAAAATTATCACACACCATGATAAAGAGTATTCCATGTATGCAGGACTTGTTCAACTTTGGAAACATAATGTCATCCACTATCAAAACAAGCCAAGGAAGAAAATTATATGGGCCTATTAACTGACACAGAAAAAGCATTTTGAAATCAAGTGAGACCATGTGGGTTCCTGGGCACAGAAACTTTCTGTGTATCCTGTTTCTTGTTTATGGGGAATAAGCTTCAGCCTCTATGACCTTCAGGGCTTCCCTAGTGGCTCAAATGGTAAAAAAGAAAAAAAAAATCTGTCTGCAATGCAGGAGACTTGGGTTCAATCCCTGGGTTGGGAAGATCCCCTGGAGGAGGGAATGGCAGCCCACTCTAGTATTCTTGCCTAGAGAATTCCATGTACAGAAGAGCCTGGCAGGCTACAGTCCATGGGGTAACAAAGAGTCAGACACAACTGAGTGACTAACACTTTCACTTTCTATGACCTTCCCTGAGTTCCAAGGGGGCAGTTCAAACAGTTGCTAATCAGGGAAGGGAAAACATGCAGAGGCAAGGGAATAGCAGTCAAGAAACAATACTGCAGCCTTGGGGCAGGGTTCTGGTTCTGCCTCAAGATCTTTGAGATTCAGTAGAACTAAAACCCACAACAAATGGAAGATGCTAACTACTTGATGAAGTGTTCTTCATTCCAGAGATAAGGTCACTGTTTGATAACCTTGAGAACCACAGAAGCTCGTCAGGAGACTACCTGAGGCTAGATTAAAAGAATGCAGACCCTGCACATAACCCTAATCCTTATCAGCAGCCCCACAATTGAACTATCGCTATAAAACTCCTCACTAAATACCCCTGAGTTGGGACACACAGTTTTCAGGGCACAAGCCCACTCTGTCCCCCTTTGCCTGACAAAGTAATAAAGCTATTTTTTTCCTACAACATCCAAAACTCTGTCTCTGAGATTCAATTCAGCACCAGTGCACAGAGGCCAAGTTTCAGCGTCAAACTGGCTATTTCCAGAAAGACAACAAATAATGAGTATTGCAAGGATGTGGAGAAAAAGGAATCTTCATGCACTTTTGGTGGGAGTGTAAATTGGTGCACTATTGAAAAAAATATATAGAGATTTCTCAAAATATTAAACATTAAAGAATCAAAAGCACAATTCCTAAAAGTAAAATTAATCATGTTTCATCAAAATTTAAAATGTTTATGTGAGACCCTGTGAAGAGGATGAAAATACAAGCTGTGGTTTTGGGGAATATATTTGCAATTCATATATCTGACAAAGGGATCATATCTACAGTAAAGAACTCTTAAATGCAACTTATAAAAAAAACAAAAACAAAAAAAAACCTCGGGTAATCTATTTAGAGCACGAACTAAAGATATGAACAACTGTTTCCTTAAAAAGGATATACAGATAGCAAATGAAAAGATTGTCAGCATCATTAATATCTTAGTCTTTTGGGGCTGCAATAAATAGGTAACACAAATTAGGAAACTTAGACACAAAAAAATATCTTTTTCCCACAGCTCTGGAGGCTGATAAGTCTAAGATTTGGTTGATTTGATGTTTGGTGAGGGACTAATTTCTGGTCCATAGAAGGTCTTTTTGCTGTGTTCTCACATGGTGAAAAGGCAAGGGAGCTTTCTCAGACTTCTATTATAAGGACATTAATTTCCCTCATACCCTGATCTCATTACCTAATCATCTTCCACAAGCCTCACCTTCTAATACCATCACCTTGAGGGTTAGAATTTCAGCATATATATAGGAGGTGGGACACAAATATTCATACCATGGCAATTAGCCATCAGAGGAATGCAAATTTAAACCATAATGAAGTAGTGTTACACAACTATCAGAATGATTAAAGTTAAAAAAGAAAAATAACAATGCCAAATATCAGAGAGATTACAAAGAAAATGGATCGCTCACTCACTGTTTATGGGAATGAAAATTGTACATACACTGTGGAAATCAATTTGATGGTTTCTTATGAAATTAAACATGAGACCCAACAATTACACTTTTGTACATTTATGTCAGAAAAATTAAAACTTACATCCACACCAAAACTTGAACACTAATGTTCATTACACCTTATTTTGTAATAGTCAAAAATTAGAAACAAGTCAGATGCCCATCCACAAGTGAATGGTTAGGCAAATTATGGTGTCATGGTATTAATACCATAAAATGCTGCTGCTGCTGCTGCTGCTAAGTTGCTTCAGTCGTGTCTGACTCTGTGTGACCACATAGATGGCAACCTTCCAGGCTCCCTGGTCCCTGGGATTCTCCAGGCATGAACACTGGAGAATTTCCTTCAAGGCAAAATGATAGGATATCAAAAGAGAATCTCCCCAGGTCATTAGGTGCCCAATATGCTACTGGAGATCAGTGGAGAAATAACTCCAGAAAGAATGAAGGGATGGAGCCAAAGCAAAAACAATACCCAGTTGCGCATATGACTGGTGATAGAAGCAAGATCCGATGCGGGAAAGAACAATATTGCATAGGAACCTGGAATGTCAGGTCCATGAATCAAGGCAAATTGGAAGTGGTCAAACAAGAGATGGCAAGGGTGAACGTCGACATTCTAGGAATCAGCGAACTAAAATGGACTGGAATGGGTGAATTTAACTCAGATGACCATTATATCTACTACTGCGGGCAGGAATCCCTCAGAAGAAATGGAGTAGCCATCATGGTCAACAAAAGAGTCCGAAATGCAGTACTTGGATGCAATCTCAAAAACGACAGAATGATCTCTGTTCGTTTCCAAGGCAAACCATTCAATATCACAGTTATCCAAGTCTATGCCCCAACCAGTAATGCTGAAGAAGCTGAAGTTGAACGGTTTTATGAAGACCTACAAGACCTTGTAGAACTAACACCCAAAAAAGATGTCCTTTTCATTATAGGGGACTGGAATGCTAAAGTAGGAAGTCAAGAAACACCTGGAGTAACAGGCAAATTTGGCCTTGGAATGCGGAATGAAGCAGGGCAAAGACTAATAGAGTTTTGCCAAGAAAATGCACTGGTCATAGCAAACACCCTCTTCCAGCAACACAAGAGAAGACTCTACACATGGACATCACCAGATGGTCAACACCGAAATCAGATTGATTATATTCTTTGCAGCCAAAGATGGAGAAGCTCTATACAGTCAACAAAAACAAGACCAGGAGCTGACTGTGGCTCAGATCATGAACTCCTTATTTCCAAATTCAGACTTAAATTGAAGAAAGTAGGGAAAACCGCTAGACCATTCAGGTATGACCTAAATCAAATCCCTTATGATTATACAGTGGAAGTGAGAAATAGATTTAAGGGCCTAGATCTGATAGACAGAGTTCCTGATGAACTATGGAATGAGGTTCGTGACATTGTACAGGAGACAGGGATCAAGACCATCCCCATGGAAAAGAAATGCAAAAAAGCAAAATGGCTGTCTGGAGAAGCCTTACAAATAGCACTGAAAAGAAGAGAGGCGAAAAGCAAAGGAGAAAAGAAAAGATATAAGCATCTGAATGCAGAGTTCCAAAGAATAGCAAGAAGAGATAAGAAAGCCTTCTTCAGCAATCAATGCAAAGAGATAGAGGAAAACAACAGAATGGGAAAGACTAGAGATCTCTTCAAGAGAATTGGAGATACCAAGGGAACATTTCATGCAAAGATGGGCTCGATAAAGGATAGAAATGGTATGGACCTAACAGAAGCAGAAGATATTAAGAAGAGGTGGCAAGAATACACAGAAGAACTGTACAGAAAAGATCTTCACGACCCAGATAATCATGAGGATGTGATCACTAATCTAGAGCCAGACATCTTGGAATGTGAAGTCAAGTGGGCCTTAGAAAGCATCACTAAGAACAAAGCTAGTGGAGGTGATGGAATTCCCGTTGAGCTGTTTCAAATCCTGGAAGATGATGCTGTGAAAGTGCTGCACTCAATATGCCAGCAAATTTGGAAAACTCAGCAGTGGCCACAGGACTGGAAAAGGTCAGTTTTCATTCCAATTCCAAAGAAAGGCAATGCCAAAGAATGCTCAAACTACCGCACAATTGCACTCATCTCACACGCTAGTAAAGTAATGCTCAAAATTCTCCAAGCCAGGCTTCAGCAATATGTGAACCGTGAACTCCCTGATGTTCAAGCTGGTTTTAGAACAGGCAGAGGAACCAGAGATCAAATTGCCAACATCCGCTGGATCATGGAAAAAGCAAGAGAGTTCCAGAAAAACATCTATTTCTGCTTTATTGACTATGCCAAAGCCTTTGACTGTGTGGATCACAATAAACTGTGGAAAATTCTGAAAGAGATGGGAATACCAGACCACCTAACCTGCCTCTTGAGAAATCTGTATGCAGGTCAGGAAGCAACAGTTAGAACTGGACATGGAACAACAGACTGGTTCCAAATAGGAAAAGGAGTACGTCAAGGCTGTATATTGTCTCCCTGCTTATTTAACTTATATGCAGAGTACATCATGAGAAACGCTGGACTGGAAGAAACACAAGCTGGAATCAAGATTGCCGGGAGAAATATCAATAACCTCAGATATGCTGATGACACCACCCTTATGGCAGAAAGTGAGGAGGAGCTAAAAAGCCTCTTGATGAAAGTGAAGGAGGAGAGCGAAAAAGTTGGCTTAAAGCTCAACATTCAGAAAACGAAGATCATGGCATCCGGTCCCATCACTTCATGGGAAATAGATGGGGAAACAGTGGAAACAGTGTCAGACTTTATTTTTTTGGGCTCCAAAATCACTGCAGATGGTGACTGCAGCCATGAAATTAAAAGACGCTTACTCCTTGGAAGAAAAGTTATGACCAACCTGGATAGTATATTCAAAAGCAGAGACATTACTTTGCCGACTAAGGTCCGCCTAGTCAAGGCTATGGTTTTTCCTGTGGTCATGTATGGATGTGAAAGTTGGACTGTGAAGAAAGCTGAGCGCCGAAGAATCGATGCTTTTGAACTGTGGTGTTGGAGAAGACTCTTGAGAGTCCCTTGGACTGCAAGGAGATCCAACCAGTCCATTCTGAAGGAGATCAACCCTGGGATTTCTTTGGAAGGAATGATGCTAAAGCTGAAACTGCAGTACTTTGGCCACCTCATGTGAAGAGTTGACTCATTGGAAAAGACTGTGATGCTGGGAGGAATTGGGGGCGGGGGGAGAAAGGGACGACCGAGGATGAGATGGCTGCATGGCATCACGGACTCGATGGACGTGAGTCTGAGTGAACTCCGGGAGATGGTGATGGACAGGGAGGCCTGGCGTGCTGCGATTCATGGGGTCGCAAATAGTCGGACATGACTGAGCGACTGAACTGAATGCATGAAAGTGAAAAGTGAAGGGGAAGTCACTTAATCATGTCTGACTCTTAGCAACCCCACGGACTGCAGCCCACCAGGCTCCTCCATCTATGGGATTTTCCAGGCAAGAGTACTGGAGTGGGGTGCCATTGCCTTCTCCACCATGAAATGCTACTCAGCTATATAAAGGAACAATTGAAACATACAATAACTTGGGTGAACTTCCCAGGAATTATGCTGAGTGAATTATCCCTAAGGTTATATACTGTATGATTTGATTTATTACATTCTTAAAAATCTCAAAATTATAAAATTTGAGACTAGATTAGTAGTTGCCAGAGTGTACACATGGGAAGGAATGGTGTAAAGGAGATGAGTATGCTAATAAAAAGGCAACAAGAGGAAAATTTTGGTGATGGAACTGTTTGATTTACTGACTATGGTGGTGGGTACATAACTATACACATGTGATAAGGCTGGAAAGATTTCATCATGGGAAGTATTGGATTTGTACACAACTGTAGCACATCTTTCATGTGTGCTGTAAGTGACAAGATACATTAAGAAGAATATATTGTGTTTCATGTCACTGCACACCATTTCTTTGTTGATGCTTTCATTCAATTCTAATTTTATTTTAGCATTTGTTAAAGAAAAAAATAAGATGATACATATTTCCACTCTTTTTGTTTAGAGTTATTCTCATTTGTGTGGTCCTCAGTGATGTAACATCACAGTCAATGGGTCTTTTTTTTATTATTATTATTTGAAGGTGAACCTATTTTATAATAACTATGTCTAAAATATGATGGAATTTATTTGGACCACTATTCTCACTTATATTTAAATGCATACTATTAAAATCAGGGCAACTTTATCATTACTATTTCAATATCAGCTCCTTGTATCATCACATGAATATATACTAAGCAACATTTTTCTTGGGCAGAGTAACCTGCATTAAAAATGTATACACAATCTATCCTCTTGTTCATAATTTCAAAATTTTTGCTGAGATTAATAAAAACTGAAAACTCTTAAGCAGCATTAAGCTGTGATTGTCTGACATGCTATGCTAAGTCACTTCAGTCGTGTCCGACTCTGTGTGACCTCATAGACGGCAGCCCACCAGGCTCCCTGTCCCTGGGATTCTCCAGGCAAGAACACTGGAGTGGGTTGCTATTTCCTTCTCCGACTGTCTGACATGGAGACACTTTTTTAGCCTGTTTATAGTCTAGTTAAATGGCAAGCTTCAAGTGACTGAGAAAAGTTAACTGTTTAAAAAAATACTAATTATATAGCAACTTTTGCAAAGACATGTACAGTTTTTCATTAGCAGAGTCACATATTTGACCAACAGTATAATTGGGAAAACTGACCAAATGATTATTTAAAATGCAAAATAAAATAAAATAAAATTTTAAAATGTAGTGTTTAAAATTTAAAAGGTAAAGGTGAATTTTATTGTATATTTAATTATACTTCAATGAAAGTGTAAAAATGCTAAGGACACTCTAGGTGATCAGTTCTGCTTGACAGAATTTGAAGCTGATCTTCACCTTTCTCTAAGTCCCTGTACTTTAATTGTGGGTAGAACCTATGAGATGTCACACTTATGATTATATTATATGACAAAAGGGGAATTGTCCTGGTTGGGTCTCTTAATCACATGAGCCCTATAAAAGCAGAGTTTTCTCCAGCTCGTCAAAGAAACAGAAGTCAGAGAGATGCAGAACAGTTTTTCTGGAAGAAAAAATATAATTCCTGTTGTGAACTGCCTATGTTGAATGTCACATATCAAGGATCTGGGAGTGAATTCTTGAGTTAAACTCAGCCAACAGCTAGCAGATAAATGAGGGCTACAGTCCTACAGTTTCAGTTTAGTCGCTCAGTCGTGTGCGACTCTTTGCGACCCCATGAATCGCAGCACGCCAGGCCTCCCTGTCCATCACCATCTCCCGGAGTTCACTCAGACTCACGTCCATCGAGTCCGTGATGCCATCCACCCATCTCATCCTCAGTCGTCCCCTTCTCCTCCTGCCCCCAATCCCTCCCAGCATCAGAGTCTTTTCCAATGAGTCAACTCTTCGCATGAGGTGGCCAAAGTACTGCAGTTTCAGC
>SJYX01018381.1:85177-127128 GCA_006410675.1 Oreotragus oreotragus
GAGGATGAGATGGCTGGATGGCATCACGGACTCGATGGACGTGAGTCTGAGTGAACTCCGGGAGATGGTGATGGACAGGGAGGCCTGGCGTGTTGCGATTCATGGGGTCGCAAAGAGTCGGACACGACTGAGCGACTGAACTGAACTGATTACTTTTTAACTTTTTGGCCACGCTATGTGGTGTGCAGAATTGTAGCTCCCTGAGCAGGGATCGGATCCGAGCCTCCTGCAGTGGGAGCATGGAGTCTCACACACTGGACCACCAGGGATGTCCCCCAAATCTCACCTTTGGTATGCATTCCTTTCAGGCCTAGAAGTGTGCTTCCTGCACACCACAGCCTCCTCCCCAGTCCCAAATATATACACAGTTTTACACACTAAAAAGAAATTGATTGAATGGAAAGTACTTACTTCTATTTCCATATGAACACAGCTTGCTAAACCATCTCTTGCGATACCTTCTATGGTGTCCCTACTTAATCCGTACTTGTGATTACCGTAATTATAGGTTAGAATAAATTTCCCCTGCGAGGAAAGAAGTAAAAAGACTTCAATAACAGCTGCCATCATGGAACTTAATATAATTAAATGACTTGATGTCTTCTTTCTATATGACTCCATAAAACGTACAAATATTAGCGATTATATAAGGATGACAATGGGTTTAAGAAAGTTAATATCAAACTGTGATGGAGAAATTCATTCAGAATTCCTGGCTGGCAAAAAAAAAAGGCTTTTGGAGAGAGAATCTGCTGACCAAATGTTAGAGCAGAGTGAAGGCTATGAAGCTTATGGTAAACAGATCATTTTGCCCACTGACCTGCCAAATGTGTGCTATAAACCTTCATTAAAGAGAAAGCAAAACTAATAGTTCACTCTGTGCCTCAGCCAGTTTGGCTCTCCTAGCGCACCAGCTCTCCCCCAAAAGCTTTCATTCCCAAAGGCCTTGCACTCCCAGAGAAGCCTGAAGGCTGTGAATTACAGCCACATCCTCAAACCTTTGCATTCTGAGATAAGCCGTAAAAAACAGACCCCTCTTGCTTTTCCTCACAAACACAACTTTTTACTGGAACTGCCCCAAGTGTATTCAGTAGCATTGTTGTGTGCTCTCTAGACATTTGAGGTATAAATACTGCCTTCTTGTTATATTCTGGAAGCTCCTCCTGAAACTGTAGTCATGTGTAAAAAAGAAAGAAAAAGAACTAAAAACATCTCTCAAAATTGTCTTGACTTTTCCTTTGATGATATGATATTTATTAAACCACAAGGTGGAGGCTGATGACAACAGAAGGAAGAAAAATGCGAACATCCTTGGCCACTAGGACTCTTTCGATACATGATTTTGAAATAAATAATGAAGTGAAAACTCCTAAGGCTGAGCCCCATCCACCACAGCCCAGCAACAGCCAGCACCATCGTTACAAACAGTAGCAGTCTGGGGGTCTCTGATGCTACCCTGTGCCTCCTGGCCCGGAGGTTCTGGAGATCCATGGGGATGGGGGGAGGGCTACCTGTTGGGGTGTGGTGTTGGAAGGCCATGAAACATAGGGTGGCCCTCGTGTGGGATGGGTCTCTGGGGTATGTGTCTGGTGTGGGCAATGAGAAAAATCCATATTCCCCATAATCAAATGAAATTTATGTTATATATTCTACAAGTTAAAGACTCAGCAATAAATATCCTTAATACTTGACCCACTCAGTGTCATTCTGTGTTATTTGCAACAAACGCGATGACTCCTTTCCTTTTAATATCTATATTTTATATGTATATATACACACACAGACAGATATCTGAATCTCTTGTCAGGCATGACTTATTTTATCTTGTTTACTGTGGCTCACCCTGTTTTTTATAGCGTATATTTGAATCACTTTCCAGATGTATACTATGAGTTTGCTTACTTGTGTGTACAAGGGCACACAAGTGGATGCAAAAAACATTTTTTGGAAGAAGGTAGGGTTGGGAGAAATCTTGCATTGTACTTGTGTACATAAAACAAGCCTTGTTCAACTGATTTGTTAAGAGTTGAGATGAGTGGTCCCCCAGCTTCTGGAGAGGTATATTCCTGGCATGGCTTCCGGCCTGTAGATTTCTTCATATATAGCAATAATCTTATCTCGGACACCTCCAGATCTGCGGTCTTATTTCCACCAGGGAAGAAGAGGCTCTGCAGGTGAGTGACTGTGTGTATGGCCTTAAGAAGGGTTCATGTGTCTGTGGGCACATGGAGAGATGATCTGTGTTTTGGGGGATGTGGAATGTATATTGAAGTGTGTGCTCGTCTACGTGTACCCATCAGAGTGGGGAAGTGTGACTGTCCACAGCAGGTGTGCAGGGGTGGGGTGTGCCAGGGCTGTCTGTTAAGGGGGACTGTGACTTGGAAGGGGACAGGCTGGCTGGGAAGTGTTCCGTAGAGGGGTTCTGTGTGCAGAGGCTGAGTGTGTGGGTGTGACTGGTGCAGCTGACAAGGTGTCGTGAGTTTCTCCTCTCTAGGTTTGTCTCTCTTCACAAAATAGCCTCAAGCTCCCTTTAAAGAAAAGATCTTCACTACAAAATTCAGGTTAAAGGTGATGACATCACAGTGAAGTCATGCATGTTAGGAGAGGCAGTAAAAGTGAGCGCTTTTCCCGAACGCAAGAACTTTCATAGTGAGAGCAAAACTGGAAGACTAAATACAGCACAGACGTGCGGTGATTCGTTAGACTAGGGACTGCTGGACTTACTTGATTACAGACAAGGTAAGGTCTGAAACATCAGGGGAGCCGCGGGGCACTGAGAACAGTGGAACTAAATCATGAAAAAATGCCCCAGACTCCACCAGCAGAAATTAACAGCAGTGTGAGGAACTAGTTGTCTTTCAACCCAAAGAGTCCTAAGAGAATGCTTCTTACTAATCAAGATAACTCCTCAGACTTCCATTATGGCTTGTAGAAATAGGAAGTCTCAGCGCACCCCTGGTACTTTAAACCGAACTTCTAAAATATAGCCCTAGGAGAGAAACTCATCAAGAATTTCCAAGATGTTCTTCTGAAAAGATTAGCGAGAAAATGGCCGAGGGACCACAGGGCTGTCTCACTTGGCTTCTCTGTGAATGCAAGAGAAAATATGTGCCATGTGTAAAGCTGGTCATTCACAATTAAACTCAGAGCAACTGCAGAGCCTTTGCTTACATGCTCCACAGTTGCCTGCCCTGAGGTGTAAGCCAGGTCTGTTATCTGAGGATAGGGCAGAGAAAGGACAGATGAAGGAGCAGGGGGGAGAGAGGAGGGAGCCTCCACCAGTAAAAGCATCTCTGGTTGGATGGTAATCTTTCAAAAGCAGAAACAGAGGTTAATGCTTAATCCTGTCCTTCACTAGGCTTCAGGGGTGGGAAAAAAAAAAAAAAAGTGGTGTAGGATTAATTTAGTGATAGAAAGAAGTGATGATAAGATAAACAAAATTAAGGCCCATGCCTGCAAAGAGAATAAAAAGGCTTACAGATTTATCAGTAGTGATGAAGATATAAGATACTCTTTAACTGTAGTCATGGGTGGATAATGTATTGACATTAGCAATACACCTTTGACAGATAAAACACACTAGGGTTGTGAGGAATCCCTTTGATGAGACGGGCCAAGAAAGAACAAATAAATTATTTTCAAGGAAATGAACTCAGAGACAAGGTTGTTGTGAATTACTACCGATGACTAGATGATCAAGGTTTCAGGGGGGTAGAGCCTTAAATTGAATAAAACTGTCCAGAGCTTCTAGGAAACGGACCAGAGCAGGGTAGTGACCCTCACCCAGGAAAGCCACAGACCTCAAAGAAACGAATCTTCTCTGATCCAATGTCGAGGGCTTCCAACTGCGTTAGTGACCTGCCTGCCGGCTCTCTGGGACTAAGGACTTCTCACACAGCGATGTTTCAGGGGAAGGTTAAGGCTGTGTATGTGTCCAGGGCAGACCAACTGGCTATAATGGTGTGTAGGGTCACAACAATTAGAACGCACCAAAGACAGCAAACAGAGGAAGTGGTCTGTGAACAGAACACGCCAGCTCCCTGGAAGTGCTCAATTCATAAGTTAGCTGCGTAACATCAGTTCTGTGGGAGTCGTTTATTTTGAGTAAAATCTGATCATAAATAGCAGCACCTGACAAACACAGATATCAAGAATTTTTCACGGTGCTCTTTCTTCCATTTTCTTAAAACATCTCTTTATTCAGTTTCATTGGAAATTTACAGTATTTTCTCCAAGATCATAAAGCAATGTGCGAACGATGATATATCAAAGGTATTAAAAACACAACAATGAGAATGCATCCATGTAATTGTTTTCTTTCTTATTATGCTTTGCTAATACTTCTACCAGAGACCATGTATGTCTTGCGCATTACACGTAAAGAGCATTCTTACCATGTTTTGCATTTCATCAAAAACTTCTTGAGAGATAAAATGATAATCAACCCGATCTCCTTCTCCAAAGTAAGGCGGTCTGGTTGTGTGACAGGCCCTGAAAACAGAAAGTAGATAACTCCTGTCTCTTTCTATTAATTTGAAATTCAAAATGGAAAAGGTCTGGCATAAAGTATGTTTTAAAAAATTAAAATGGATCCACAAATCATTAATCAACACGATCTCCTTCTCCAAAGTAAGGCGGTCTGGTTGTGTGACAGGCCCTGAAAACAGAAAGTAGATAACTCCTGTCTCTTTCTATTAATTTGAAATTCAAAATGGAAAAGGTCTGGCATAAAGTATGTTTTAAAAAATTAAAATGGATCCACAAATCATAAAGTAACGTAACCATGAAAACCCTGATGTTTGGCAGTGTTAGACACGTTCACTTGCTATAATGTATAGTGAAGTGAGTGAAGTCGCTCAGTCGTGTCCGACTCTTTGCAACCCCATGGACTCCGACCATGGGATTTTCCAGACAAGAGTGCTGGAGTGGGTTGCCATTTCCTTCTCCAGGGGATCTTCCCCACCCAGGAATCTGAACCCGAGTCTCCCGCATTGCAGGCAGACGCTTTCCCGTCTGAGCCACCAGGGAAGCCATGCTGTATAGGGATTATACAAATTTTGGATTCAGTTCAGATCACTCAGTTGTATCTGACTCTTTGCAATCAGGGGATCTTCCCCACCCAGGAATCTGAACCCGAGTCTCCCGCATTGCAGGCAGACGCTTTCCCGTCTGAGCCACCAGGGAAGCCATGCTGTATAGGGATTATACAAATTTTGGATTCAGTTCAGATCACTCAGTTGTATCTGACTCTTTGCAATACCATGGACTGCAGCACGCCAGGCCTCCCTGTCCATCACCAGCTCCTGGAGTTTACTCAAACTCATGTCCATTGAGTTGGTAATGCCATCCAGCCAACTCATCCTCTATTGTCCCCTTCTCCTCCTGCCCTCAATCTTTCCCAGCATCAGGGTCTTTTCAGATGAGTCAGTTCTTCACATCAAATGGCCAAAATATTGGAGTTTCAGCTTCAACATCAGTCCTTCCAATGAACACCCAGGACTGATCTCCTTTAGGAGGGACTGGTTGGATCTCCTTGCAGTCCAAGGGATTCTCGAGAGTCTTTTCCAACACCACAGTTTAAAAGCATCAATTCTTTAGCACTTAGATTTCTTTATAATCCAACTCTCACATCCATACGTGACTCCTGGCAAAACCATAGCCTTGACTAGACGGACCTTTGTTGGCAAAGTAATATCTCTGCTTTTAAATATGCTATCTAGGTTGGTCATAACTTTCCTTCCAAGGAGTAAGCGTCTTTTAATTTCATGGCTGCAGTCACCATCTGCAGTGATTTCAGAGCCCCACAAAATTTAGTGTTGGATTATCAACACTAAGTTTTCACTTACTGTTCTTTACCACCTTCTGAGTCATGACCTCTGATATCACATCATCAAACTTTAAGAAATAAAACAATATTTATCACCCATATACTTTTCACCCAAATGTTTTCACACTCTCCCTGGTCTATGGCTATTTTCTGGATGCTCCCTACCCCACTCCTCTATCTGGTTAGCCCACTTGTCTTCAGGACTCAGTTTAAGTGTCACTCTCAAAAGGCCTCTCTGGACCCTCCGCGGCTGGGTTACGCACTTCTTCTTCATCCACCTGTAGCCTCAATGCCTGCTGCCAACTCCTCCCCAACCCCCTGTTCAGGACCCTATCTCCTCCACTGCTGGAGGGTGGAAACCAGCTTGTTCCTCATTCCTGCCACACTCATCAGTCTATATGAATTTCCCGAGAAAATCCACGATTCCAACACTGTAGGGAATTCTCAGCTCAACCAGAGAGGGCTTTTCTGCCCGCTGTCTGAAATAGCATCCCCACAGCTTCCCTGATGTGCCTGGCGTGTTGCGATTCATGGGGTCGCAAAGAGTCGGACACGACTGAGCGACTGAACTGAACTGATTACTTTTTAACTTTTTGGCCACGCTATGTGGTGTGCAGAATTGTAGCTCCCTGAGCAGGGATCGGATCCGAGCCTCCTGCAGTGGGAGCATGGAGTCTCACACACTGGACCACCAGGGATGTCCCCCAAATCTCACCTTTGGTATGCATTCCTTTCAGGCCTAGAAGTGTGCTTCCTGCACACCACAGCCTCCTCCCCAGTCCCAAATATATACACAGTTTTACACACTAAAAAGAAATTGATTGAATGGAAAGTACTCACTTCTATTTCCATATGAACACAGCTTGCTAAACCATCTCTTGCGATACCTTCTATGGTGTCCCTACTTAATCCGTACTTGTGATTACCGTAATTATAGGTTAGAATGAATTTCCCCTGCGAGGAAAGAAGTAAAAAGACTTCAATAACAGCTGCCATCATGGAACTTAATATAATTAAATGACTTGATGTCTTCTTTCTATATGACTCCATAAAATGTACAAATATTAGCGATTATATAAGGATGACAATGGGTTTAAGAAAGTTAATATCAAACTGTGATGGAGAAATTCATTCAGAATTCCTGGCTGGCAAAAAAAAAAGGCTTTTGGAGAGAGAATCTGCTGACCAAATGTTAGAGCAGAGTGAAGGCTATGAAGCTTATGGTAAACAGATCATTTTGCCCACTGACCTGCCAAATGTNGGAAAACAACAGAATGGGAAAGACTAGAGATCTCTTCAAGAAAATTAGAGATACCAAGGGAACATTTCATACAAAGATGGGATCAATAAAGGACAGAAGTGGTAGGGACCTAACAGAAGCAGAAGATATTAAGAAGAGGTGGCAAGAATACACAGAACTGTACAAAAAGGATCCTCATGATCCAGATAATCATGATGGTGTGATCACTCATCTAGAGCCAGACATCCTGGAATGTGAAGTCAAGTGGGCCTTAGAAAGCATCACTACAAACAAAGCTAGTGGAGGTGATGAAATTCCAGTTGAGATATTTCAAATCCTGAAAAATGATGCTATGAAACTGTTTCACTCAATATGCCAGCAAATTTGGAAAACTCAGCAGTGGCCACAGGACTGGAAATGGTCTATTTTCATTCCAGTCTCAAAGAAAGGCAATGCCAAAGGATGCTCAAACTACTGCACAATTGTACTCATCTCACACGCTAGTAAAGTAATGCTCAAAATTCTACAAGCTGGGCTTCAGCATTACATGAATTGTGAACTTCCAGATGTTCAATCTGGTTTTAGAAAAGACAGAGGAACCAGAGATCAAATTGCCAACATCCGCTGGATCATGGAAAAAGCAAGAGAGTTCCAGAAAAACATGTATTTCTGCTTTATTGACTATGCCAAAGCCTTTGACTGTGTGTATCACAATAAACTGTGGAAAATTCTGAGAGAGATGGGAGTACCAGAGCACCTGTCCTGCCTCTCGAAAAACCTATCTGCAGGTCGGAAACAACAGTTAGAACTGGACATGGAACAACAGACTGGTTCCAAATAGAAAAAGGGGTACATCAAGGCTGTATATTGTCCCCCTACTTATTCAAATATTTAGCACTTTTTAATTGTTATTTTGTAATTAGTGGTTAGCATACCTTTTTCTTGCTAAGCTGTAGACTACTGGAAGACAAGGCTTGCATTTTTTTTCTTTCTCATTATTATATTACAAGTATTGGCCTTAGGAGTTCTCACAAACTAAACATTCAATAAATGCTGTTTTTTCATTATTATTGTGTTAAGTGACAATAAAATAAGAAAGAAATAGTACAAACAGCTTACTTTGGAAAATGTTATACCAAACAAAGAGAGTGGGACATATTGCACAAATTATTTATTTACCTTAATTTAGAGCAAAATGCATTTTTTACAAGTGTAAATTATATTGCCTCAGAAGAGGTAACTCTCAAAGGTGTTTTTATTAGAATATTTTAAAAAATTGTATTTGATATGTTGTTAAACTCCTTTTCAAACTAACAACAAAGCTTTTAAGAGTTTTTGTAATAGAAAAAAATAACCAAAGCTCAATATGTTTCCATGCTACATGTTAACAACAATGCCTAACACTCAGAGGTGAGGCAAGGGAGAAGAGGAAAGGCAATTGTATTGGTGGAGAACACCCACAGAATTCCCAAAGCACACCTGATTAGCCAAGACAACCATTTTAGCAGAGCTAAGGTAAATGATACCTAAGGCATGTGTTCCATGATTAAGTGCCACTTTTAAGGAGTTGCTGGAGTTTTTCATTTAATTATTTTCTTGTTGAAGTGCATGCATTAAACGCCTTCAAGGATTCAAAAAGTCTGCAATATTTTTGTATCATCCTTTCCCTATAAACATTCTTTACTACCATCTCTTTAGGGCATCAGGGAGGAGACATGCTATGCTGGTTAAGTGACCTCAGTGATGCCTTCAAGTATCAGAAGCCTTAATAAGCACCACTGCCTCAAAAGAGTCAGCACAGATGTGTGACTGATTATTCATCTTGCTTGAACTCTCAACATACTGTGATTAGATACTTATTCAGGTTTCCTTTGGTCAATGGGGAAGGGAGGCTGGGGGCTGGGATGCAGAGGTATTGCCATTCTTATTCCTTGCATCAGAACACTTGAGACACTCCCTTACAACAGCTCATTTTCTCTATGCATGAAGCACACCTTAAATTTACACACAGTTACATGTCAGTTGAGTTCAGTCGTTCAGTCCTGCCCAACTCTTTGTGACCCCACGGACTGTAGCCCGCCAGGCTCCTCTTTCCATGGGATTCTCCAGGCAAGAATACTGGAGTGGGTTGCCATGTCCTCCTTCAGGGGATCTTCCCGACCCATGGATAGAAACCACGTCTCTTGCATTTCCTGCAGGCAGATTCTTTACGGCTAGTGTCACCTGGGAAGACCACATGTCAGTTACATATATCTCAATAAAAGTGAAAAAACAATGGTCCAAGAGTCCCACAGTTATCTTTCATGGTCCAAATACATGTGCATTAAAGAGGCAAGGCAATCACTAAATCCACTATTTGTGTACCTTCAGTATTTATGCCCAGGAAGCAGGTTCCCATTTCTGTAAATCCACAGAGTACAAGAGTAGCTCACATATAAACAGATACTTCAGAAGAATTCACACTCAAAATGATTTTATGGAATATATTAAGAGATCACTCGATAGCACTGAGCAAATTACTTATAGTTGATTTTTCAAATGTAGCTTTAATTAGGATGTCAATTATTGAAGCCACCGAGCATCAGAGTTCATTTGATCATGTTTCAGATTTAGCCTCACTACCAGGAACACTGATGGAATTCTCAAGAGCAGCAGTGATGATGAATAGAAAATGAAAGACAGCTTTGCTTCTTGGGACTCTTATTCTATTATGTCCTACCATTTGACCTCTTGCCAAAGAAGGGCAGAGTTTAATGAACTAGTTATTTTAGAGGCTAAGTAAACATGTGAGAGTTGGACTGTGAATAAAGCTGAGCGCCAAAGAACTGATGCTTTTGAACTGTGGTGTTGGAGAATACTCTTGAGAGTCCCTTGGACTGCAAGGAGATCCAACCAGTCCATTCTAAAGGAAGCCAGCCCTGGGTTTTCTTTGGAAGGAATGATGCTAAAGCTGAAACTCCAGTACTTTAGCCACCTTATGTGAAGAGTTGACTCATTGGAAAAGACTCTGATGCTGGGAGGGATTAGGGACAGGAGGAAAAGGGGATGCCAGAGGAGATGAGATGGCTGGATGGCATCACCGACTCGATGGACGTGAGTTTGAGTGAACCCCGGGAGTCAGTGATGGACAAGGAGGCCTGGTGTGCTGCGATTCACGGGGTCGTGGAGTCAGACACGAATGAGTGACTGAACTGAACTGAACTGAATCTTCCTCTTTGCAGACTTTAAAAGAAAAATGGAAACCACGTTGTGAGACGAAATAAGTTGAAAGACAGAGTAGCATGGACTTCTTGAGAATAAATGGATTAAGAAATATACAATGTTGCATTAAATCAGAAAACACTGATCTGTGGCCTGGAGTTCAAACAGTCAAACTGTGTACACACACACAAAGTCACACACATGTTCATATATAAAATTAACTTTTATTGAATATTTGCAATGTGTCAGACATTGTACTAATTTACATAGGTTATGCATATAATCTACACCAATTTCTGATAAAAGAAATGTATTATTATTGTCCTGATAAACAATAACTCAGAGCTATTAAACAGTTTGGCAAATATTACATAACTAGTCTGTGGCAGTGCTGATATTCAAACCCAGACTTTTCTGACTCCAACATGCAAACTCTAATCCAATATGATATGTGACCTCATCTCCTGCATTAGCAGGTGATTGTTTACCACTAGCGTCACCTAGGAAGCTTCTTCAAGAAAAATGTAGGTGAATACCAGTCCTTAAGTGGGGGAGAATATTTTGCCTCTCATTGGAGAACTCTTACTGAATTCAAGATAAGTACTAGATATAGAGTCATGAGTTGAAATCCATCCTTGCTCTAAAAGAGCTAACATTAGAGAGGGAGAATAAATGTGGGCACAAATATTTGAAATGTAAGTCTGTGTGTCATAAAAACCTTGATAGGTACATAAACAGTGCTATGGGAGCTCAGAGAATGGAGAGGTAATAGTCAACTGGGTGGACTGAAATGCATTTCACATGGTACCTTAAAAGATGAACAGAATATATTCTAAACAAATAAGGCTTGGAATGACAGATTTACTATTTAGATTATCTGTCAAATTCATGAGGTGAAGTACTTTCACATCACATTAAGGAATGTGATGTTCTATACGTTTTATAGATTATAAACATTATATGTTCTATATATGTATGTGTGTATGTGTGTGTAAGCATGTGCATTAGTCACTTCATTCATCTCCAACTCTTTGTGACCCTATGGACTGTAGCCTGCCAGTCTCCTCTGTCTATTGGATTCGCCAGGCAAGAATACTGGAATGGATTCCCATGTCCTTCTCCAGGGGATCTTCCCCATCCAGGGATCGAATCTGCATCTCTCACATCTCCTGCATTAGCAGGTGAGTTCTTTACCACTAGCACCACCTGGGAAGCTCACATATATACCCAGGGATCGAACCTGGGTCTCCCGCACTGCAGGCAGATTCTTTACCATCTGAGCCACCAAGGAAGTGTGTGTGTGTATATATATACATATATATATATATATATATATAGCATAAGTGTGGCATAAACTGTTTCCAGTTTTTTTTTCCACATTTATGGTAGAAATCAACAATTGGTCTAATAATAGACCTAGAGATGAGATTTTGAAGTGTTTTTTTTTTTTTTTTTTTGTATTGGTGTGTAGCCAATTGACAATGTTGTGATCATTTCAAACAACGAAGAGACTCAGTCATACATATATGTGTATCCTTTATTTTTACTAATTTTTAACTTAGCTCTAGATTATATCAGCAGGTGGATCAAAGTAACGTAGGGACCATATGCACTTGTTACTATGAACCTGTGCAAACTCAGCAGTGCTTCTTCTAATAGGATTTCTTTAATTTGCTTATGATAGTTTTAGATTAGCTAAAAGGAAAACTCTTAAGCATATAATCTCATGTTGATCTGAGAAAATAATATATAAACTTGAATTAACTGGAATTTTTCCTTCAGTATATCTGCTATGAAAATAAAGAGGAATGAAAGTATGATGTCTCTGGCAATTATCTAGTTTTCCGTTATAAATACTTTTGAAGGTTGTTAGTCCACTGAACTGTAGAAGGTGAAAACCAACTCTACATTGGCCCTGAAATTATCTGTGTCATATGTGGGAGTATTTTTAAGATGCTCAATCATCTTACTACCTAAGGGCAGAGTGTTACATACTGGGGCAGGCCATGGGAACCTGAGCGCCCATGTTTGCTCTTGCCAGTTTCACTCAGTCAACTCATATACCTGGAATTGCCCCTAACTTATTGCTTTACTTTTCAATTTGTAGATGGGGTTGTAGAAAAGTGAAAAGGAATTGAACATCTGGCTACTGAACTTCTATTGTGTGCCTGCTTTAGAATCTACTGTGTTAACACTCATAGCAATTCTATAAGAATGATATAAACATCCTCATATTATAGATGTGAAAACAAATTTAGATGCTTTATCACCGAGCCCAAGCTTCACATGTAGTAATGAAAGAGCCATTGGCTGGAGTCTTACAATAAAGAGAACCCAATAATATGATTGCCTAACCATGAATTACCAGTATTGCTAAAATATTTTTTCTACAGAATCCTTCCCACTAGTTCAGGACATCTGGCTTCTGAAAGTTAGTCCAAGTTTATCATAGTCTCCCTTGGGCATTCTAACTTGCTTGCTGACAGTTCACTTTTAAGGATCATACCTTCACCCTGAATGGTGTCCCCAACTCTACCCCACCTAATTTGATGTTTATTCCTTTCTCGTACAGTCAGCATTTAATTCCCAACATACTTTATTCATGACCTCACTTGATAGAGTGCACCAAGTGATGAGCTTTTAACACTGTGATCTCAGAGTCATCAAAAAGTTTAATCTGTGATTATAAATACAATTTATTTTGCTTGAGAGGTAGACATTGCTAGAGGACTCATGTGCAAGCTAAGTCATAATCCAGATTCTGTGTAAAGAAATAATTAATATGATAAAAAGTATATTCATCCTTGATTTCTTTCTTATATTTTGAAAATTGAAACTTTTTAATTCGTATTTTTGGTCCATATTCATATTCTGCTTTAAAGTGTAATAACCAGTGGATATTAACATCATAGTTATCAATTTTTCAAAATTGGTTGTCAATATTTTGTAGTCTGAGAGTTCTAGAAGAATGGTTCCCATCTGTTGCAGTGTGTATTTATCTGCAATGGGTGTGTTTACAAGCCTTTTTTCTGTGGACATGGCACAAATCTGCTATGCTGCTGAGATTCACTAATATGCCATGGGAATCAGTGGGATGTCAGGTCACATGTGGGATGCACGTTTCACCGAAGAGACATTCTCTATGAATATAAGAATGGGAGGCAATGTATGCTTGGGGGAAAACCATGAACTTTAGAATCAGAATATTAGAGTGAATCCCTCTAACACTCAACCTGTGTAGCCTTACACACATTATTCAACCTCTCTGAGCCCCAGTTTCCTCATTAAGAAAAGCAGATATTATAGCTATACCTCAAAAAAGCTGCTGTAGGGACTGGAGAAAAAGAAAAAAAAAATTGCTGTGGAGCACCTAGCATGATGATTTTAGTAGTCACTTTAAAATCATTAATGATTAAAAGTAAAGTACTCACACCACTAAAGATCAAGGACAAACGCTAAACTCCTAGGACTCTGGTCATAGAACAAAGCTGAATATTTTCCATATGTCTGAAAATAAAGCCGTATATATATAATGTTACATCAAGGCATGTTGATTTCTTTTTTCTTTATTTTTTACCAAGCTTTTTATTATGTCAAGACTTAAATCAGAAGTTGGCTTGGCGTTTTAAGGCTTTCCACAAAATAACCCTTGAAAATAAACCTCAAAAGTTCCCAGATTAAGCTTTGCAAAAATTTTGATCTCAGATACTTGTATGATCATCATTAGCTTACATTCCCATAGAACATATACTTTATACCTACAACATAAAGGAATCATAACCAAAACAACAAAAAGCATCCTGAATTTCCAGCCAAAAGATAAGTGCTTTGGGCTTTGAGGAAAACATGAATTATGAAGTGTGTGGTTCAAAAAAATTTTTTTAATTAGTGTACATCTTAAAAGCATTATCAAAAACATCATCTGATATGAAACCAAGGTTGGCAATTAAAGGAAATTAGTGGTATGTACACTTTGGAAATCGTTCTGTGGTTTCATGACCCCAGTGAATTTTTTTCAAGATACTTTTGCTGCTAATGAAGCAACATAAGTGGCCCCACTGAGTAGACACATATTGAAATCAATACAAAATGCTGCTGAGTGTATTCTAACATTTCAGAATTCAATTATACACAGTCTAAGAAGGAAGTTTTCTTGAATTATTTATTTATTTATTTTCCTTGCAAGAGAAGCAAAAACACCAGCATTGACCTGAGCACCTAAACTTTCCTTTGGTGTTATTTTATTTCAAAACAAAACACAAAAATCAGTATCATAAGCCATTTAAAATATGAAGGAATTGTAAGAGCTTATTTTACTTTATGAAAACTGATTCATCAAAGCCCTGTGGATTTCCTAACCATGCTGTGGTAAAATATGAGATTAGTGTAGCAATTCCTTCATCAAATGGATTTACTTTTAACATATCGACTTAGTGACCCTGTTAGCCACTATTTCAAGATTACAAGGTAATTCTTTAAAACCATGGGAATTCTCACATTCTATCATTGTTAATTAGCCTTTCTCATCCTGCAGAAAGATTTTCATTAAAGATTATCATTGTAGATTTAATATTTCTAAAAATTGCCTTTTTCTGATTATTTTTAAAACCTTATATTCTTTATAATCCACATGTCTTTTATTTTCATTCTAGCATCATAAAGGGGTCATTTTACTTTATCATATGCAAATACATGCAGGTGTTCTAGCTGAATAGAAAATTATGCTAGTTTAACACTAGAAAGAGACTCCTTTTAAAATATCTCTTGCTGTAGGGACCGCCTTCCATTATCGCTGTTAATTCCTGGTGAGAAATTATTAAGCAGTTGTTACAAAGATGAGCTTTAGAGCCAGACCCAGGAAATCTGCAGTCTGTCTTTAGTACTTTCCAGCATCTCTTAGTGCTTCAACTTCCTCATCTACAAAATAGAGTTAATGATAATAGGCTTACTAATAGCTATAAGTTTGTAATGAGAATTAAATGAGTCAATGTTGTAACTGCTTAAAAGGCTATCTGCTATGTAGTTACTTTTACATAGATTTTGTGAAATAAAATAAATATAATCTATTGCTACATATGACTTTCTTCATCTTTCCAAAGTAAAAATATGTACATAAGATGTTATGGAAAAACTCGAATGAACTTTTTGTCCATCCCAACACTTTTTCTTATTCCCCTGTACCACTTTACAAAGTTTGCACTATTTTATTTACTTTCTGTGTCAGAGGTCAGTTGTGTTCTTTGTGGGAGACTTGAATCACTAGCTATGGGTATGAAGGTTTGGGGAGTTAATGGCAAGTAACTGCAAGGAGATCCAACTAGTCAATCCTAAAGGAAATCAGTCCTGAATATTCATTGGAAGGACTGATGCTGAAGCTGAAACTCCAGTACCTTGGCCACATGATGCGAATAACTGACTCACTGGAAAAGACCCTGATGCTGGGAAAGATTGAAGGTGGGAGGAGAAGGGGACATGAAGAGGGTGAAAAGGATGAGAAGGTTGGATGGCATCACTGACTCGATGAATATGAGTTTGAGCAAGGGCTGGGAGTTGGTGATGGACAGGGAAGCCCGGCATGCTGCAGTCCATGGGGTCGCAAACAGTCAGACATGACTGAGTTACTGAACTGAGCTGAACTGAATGGGTCCATTCCTCATTCACATATTCTATAGCAGTTGCCTAATACTACTGATTTATTAATGAATATAAGTCATGATCACAATACATCTGGATTTAATGAAGTACAGTGGTAACCAAGTTAATGTCTATATTCGTAATCAGACTATCCTTAGAATTTTTTCACAAGCAGGGCTATTGTTATTGAAAGTCATAGAAAACCATAAAAAGATTCCTCCCACATATACTAGTTTTATTTTGTTTTAAGTTTTTGACAGAATATTATTCAGTTTTAGACTTGCTTGCATACTGAGCATTGTAATTACTAAGAATCAGGGGGCAGAAAAGGTGGTTGAGCTGGGAGAATTTGTTATCTAAGGAGAAAAGATCAAGTTATTATAAAATGCTGCATTACCAAAAAATAAGAATTCCACATGAACTGACATATGTAAACAGCATGTGCAAAACTGGAAATGAACATTTCTGAGTAGCTCTCTATTTCCCCCAGTACTACACAGATGCTAGGATGTTAGCTGCAGTGAATATTTATGACCCCATAGTTGTCCCCTACACACTAAAAAGCTACTGTAAGTGATTTTCTTTATTTTTCAATATTTTAAAGACAATAATGTTAATTTAAAAAAATCTAACTTGGAACTTCAAGACATGCACCCCAGTTATATTCATAATTTTCTAAAGATTATAATAAAAATCTAAAAATTTACTTATAAGGCTTTTTCTTATAAGGAAATAGACACTTACATTTTGATTTTCATTATTCAAAGAATAAGCTGAACTACTTCATGTTTCATAAGTTACTTTAATTAGTTGAACTTTACAAATAAGAACAATTCTGCTTAATGGGACACCATTGCAGCATTTGCCTATTTAAAAGAAATAAACCCTCCAAGTCACTATCTGTATCATGAGTCTTAATTAATTGTCATCGGAATGGGAGAGGGAAGCATTATCAAAGAGTTTACAGATTTCAGTGGAGGAATAGACATAATTCAATTTTCAGGTTATGCTCTATTTCAGTAGTTTCTGTTTTTAGATTGTTGTTTTTAAAATCCCACAAATGAGTAGTGAATATCTTACTAAATATAAGGAACTATAAAACTTATTTATAAAACACATATTTTCTTTAAACTTTTCAGAGACAAGTGCAGTGTTTACCAAAAACAAGGTTGGAAAGTCCCTATCTGTATCATATTCATAATAATAGTATGCAATGCAATCCACCACTCTATGACACATCTTAAATTTCAGTTGAAATCTCAAGCAGTAAGGACACTCAAAGCTGTCAGATACCTACAAGATTTGCCTAATAAAAGTGTCTCAAGTAAAACATACTGTAAAGAAACAATTGTGTGTCTAACAAGATTTAAACAAACAGGAGACTCAGTAATAGAAATTAGTACAGTTAATTATGTTGCACTCAATTTAGTAGAAAACAATCAGGAGTAACTGACTGAAAAAAGTATTGCTGATAGAGCAATGTCTTATTCATAGAGGAAGAGTCTTACTTAACAATATCTAATTTCACTTGACATCTATTTATCCTATCCCACTTCATGTTAGACTAGTATTTCAAATCTTTGAACCTTAAAGTACAGATTTTTAAATTGTGTGCTTTTCCTCAAAACTGCTATTTGGAAGACTACATAAGTTCTTAATTAAGTATATAGATGTAGATTATATCACCATGTATTCTACATTCTCATCAGTTTTCTTGAGACTGAATCAGAAGTGCAAGAGTAGACAGTCAGTTTCAAAATTGGCAGAACTTCATGAATTTGGATTCAAGTAATTTTGGACTGTTCCTGGATTGCAATGAACTTTATTTAATTAATCATTTCTGCCCACAGTGCATGCATTAATTTTGCAACTCTTCCTAAAGAGGATAAATTAACTCTGTAAAATATTTTAGGATACTATTATTACAGAACACATAACTTCCATGAGTTTCAGAAGCACTCATCAAATAATAAACAATGTGATCCTCTCCTCACTCTTTTTGGGTTGTTTTTCTAATACTCTAGATATACATTTATGTATCTACCTTTTAAAAATTTATTTCCTTAGTAACATGTAAAGGGCACTTGAAAATATCTGGATAGAGGATAATTTATGGTTATTAATTTGGTACCCAAGGGGTCAGATGCAGGACCTCTCTGTTATTAGCAACATTAGGTAAACCAGCTACATAATAATAAATTGCAAACAAATGTTTAGATTGATCTCATTTCATTTTTAAAATCCCTTAAGGCCTCTGTGAAGAAAACAAATGTGCTTGGTTTTGTCAGTTTCATTCTGAGCTGTCCTGATGGAGATGAGTAAAAGTGGATTCTTTACAAATAACTTATAGCTTAATTTCTTTTTAAATTCACACTGGTTTGTTTCAAGGAGGTCATATTAAAATTTGCCAAATTAACATAAAATCAAATTGTACTATACCTTAAATTTCCCAGGTTTCTCAGTGGTAAAGAATTCACCTGCCAACACAGAAGACGAAGGAGACCCAGATTCAATCCCTGGGTCTGGAAGATTCCCCTACAGGAGGAAATGGCAACCCACTTCAGTGTTCTTGCCTGGAGAATCCCACGGAGACAGGAGACTGGCAGGTTACAGCCCATAGGGTCACAGAGTCTAACACAACTAAGCGTGCACGCATATATACCTTGAATTTAAGTCATACTACAAAACAGTAGTTCTCAATTTCTGTTACTGTTGTTCTTCCACTCCTTTGTGACTAGACTTAAACATCAGTGAAACAATCATTTAGAAGATACTTTTTGGGTGATGCTTGCATCTGATCTAACAAATAAAGTACCTCCACTATTATTATTGAACCACACTAGGAGGAAATAGGTATTTACAGTCATATTTTCACACAAAGTCACCTAAAGAAATTTCAAAGAACATATATGGAGAAATATAACAAGTTATTTTTATACATTCATAAAAATCAGTTAAAGGGAAACATCGTATTTCCTTTCAAACCTGTGGTTGGGGATGAGTCCAGATCTCCACAGTAGTTGTTTCTTTCATGGGTGTGTGAGGTCGTACAACTTCCTTCATTGGCTTTAAAGAGGGAAAAAACAGAAGTATTTGTTAAATGATTAGTTAAAAGTGAAAAACATAGTACATTGCACATGAGCATTAAACACACGTATGTAAAAGAGTGCCTGAGTAAATATCTCTTTCCAGATATTGCAGTTATTGAGAA
This sequence comes from Oreotragus oreotragus, assembly GCA_006410675.1. Lineage (NCBI taxonomy): Eukaryota > Metazoa > Chordata > Mammalia > Artiodactyla > Bovidae > Oreotragus > Oreotragus oreotragus. Next base: position 104,291 of record SJYX01018381.1, read on the forward strand.
TTTACAATGTAACAGGCACAGTTCTAGGTAAAGGAATAAACAAGAAAAAAAAGAATTATTTTTCTCATAAAGCTTATATACAAGTGTTACATTTAAGAGTTCCATTAAACATATGAATAGGATTGTGGAGGGCTATTTTTAAATGTTTAAATGGATGAAATTTAAGCTGCAGACACTTTCAATCCAATGCTTTTACAACTCAATGGCTTCAATAACTTGTGTTTGCAAATTTACAGTGTCTGAAATTAAAATCTATCCTGGGAGTGCCACTACCTCACAAATTTGCTATTTATCATAGGAAGATATTTAATAGTTGCCATAAATGCCAATAAAGTTATGAATTGGTACCAACCCAGAATAATTATCACAATCTTGAAAAGACAGTTTATATACATTTTATTTTTCTCAAGACAGAGAGCATATTCTCTGTTTTAATAATGGTGAATATACTTAGAAGAGGCAGAGGAACGACAGATCAAATTTCCAACATCCGCTGGATCATTGAAAAAGTGAGATGGTTCCAGAAAAACATCTACTTTTGCTTTATTGACTACAACAAAGTCTTTGACTGAATGGATAACAACAAACTGGAAAATTCTTAAAGAGGTGGGAATACCAAACCACCTGCCCTGCCGCTTGATAAATCTGTATGCAGGTCAAGAAGCAACAGTTAGAACTGGACATGGATCAACACACTGGTTCCAAATAGGGAAAGGAGTGTGTCAAAGTTGAATATTGTCACCCTCTTTATTTAACTTATATGCAGAGTACATCATGAGAAATGCCTGGCAGGACAAGCCAGAATCAAGATTACCGGGAGAAATATCAATAACCTCAGATATGCAGATGACACCACACTTATAGCAGAAAGTGAAAAACTAAAGGGCCTCTTGATGAAAGTGAAAGAGGAGGGTGAAAAACCTGGCTCATAACTCAACATTCAGAAAACTAAGATCATTGCATCTGCTGCCATCACTTCATGGCAAATAGATGGGGAAACAATGGAAACAGTGAGAGACTTTATTTTTGTGAGCTCCAAAATCACTGCAGATGGTGACTGCAGCCATGAAATGAAAAGACACTTGCTCCTAGGAAGAAAAGCTGTGACCAACCTAAACAGGATATTAAAAAACAGAGGCATTACTTTGCCAGCAAAAGTCCATCTAGTCAAAGCTATGGTTTTAACATGTATGGATGTAAGAGTTGGACTGTAAGCAATCCCACTGCTGGGCATACACACCAAGGAAACCAGAATTGAAAGAGACACGTGTACCCCAATGTTCATCACAGCACTGTTTATAATAGCCAGGACATGGAAGCAAGCTAGATGTCCATCAGCAGATGAATGGATAAGAAAGCAGTGGTACATATACACAATGGAGTATTACTCAGCCATTAAAAAGAATACATTTGAATCAGTTCTAATGAGGTGGATGAAACTGGAGCCTATTATACAGAGTGAAGTAAGCCAGAAAGAAAAACACCAGTACAGTATACTAACACATATATATGGAATTTAGAAAGATGGTAACGATAACCCTGTGTGTGAGACAGCAAAAGGGACACAGATGTATAGAACAGTCTTTTGGACTCTGTGGGAGAGGGAGAGGGTGGGATGATTTGGGAGAATGGCATTGAAACATGTATAATATCATAATTATACAGAGTGAAGTAAGCCAGAAAGAAAAACACCAATACAGTATACTAACACATATATATGGAATTTAGAAAGATGGTAATAATAACCCTGTATGCGAGACAGCAAAGGAGACACAGATGTATAGAACAGACTTTTGGACTCTGTGGGAGAGGGAGAGGGTGGGATGATTTGGGAGAATGGCATTGAAACATGTATACTATCATGAAAGAAACGAATCACCAGTCTATGTTCGATACAGGATACAGGATGCTTGGGGCTGGTGCACTGTGATGACCCAGAGAGATGATATGAGGAGGGTGGTGGGATGGGGCTTCAGGATTGGGAACTCATGTACACCTGTGGCGGATTCATGTCAATGTATGGCAAAACAAATACAGTATCGTAAAGAAAAAAAAAATCTCCTAAAAGTTCCTTTTTTCTTCAATAGTCCTTCATAGGGCATGGTTTCAAGTTTCTTGTCCTTTGAGATTGTTTTATTGTAGTTCAAGATTTTCCTGAGATTGTGGGTCTTAGTGGTACATGATCTTCATAGTAATTTCCCCACATATATTTCTATGTGCATTTATTTTTTCTTCTTTCTACAGACAGAAAAGTCTTTTTACTGGAAAGGAAAATGCAGACTAGTTGTTCAGCAGGAAACAAAATCTTCCCTAGCAGTAAATGCTAGCTCAGTTTCTCATATGTCTTGTATAAGGGATACTGAATGATATAGTACCATCCTCAACAACATTGTTTGAGAATATGTAGTCTTGAAATTCAAATAATGTAATTGCCAGCTTTTGCTGCACAATGGGATGTTAGTGGATGTATGTGAGCAGAGAATGACCTGTGCTGGCACAATGGGGTTTGCCTCTGATGCACCAGTGATTGGCTATGAAGAGTTTCCCCTGGGTGGCTGTTCCTTGAGCTTGGTCTCTGGACCTTACATGTGGAGCTGACCTTAACTCAACCCACAGCCTGGAACCAAGCCCAACCAATTCATTGCCTGAAGCAGGCAAATCTGCCATGGAAGCCCAGTCCAGATCACCTGATACATAGTTGACTTAAGGGCCAGTAAACATGAAAACACTTTTTATGTAAATCACTGAGTTTTGGAAGATGGGACCAGGCTTGTCAGTTGACCATTTAATATTTTAATAAATAAAATAGATTTAAGGGACTAGATCTGATAGAGTGCCTGATAAACTATGGACGGAGGTTCATGACATTGTACAGGAGACAGGGATCAAGACCATCCCCAGGAAAAAGAAATGCAAAAAAGCAAAATGGCTGTCTGAGGAGGTCTTACAAATTGCTGTGAAAAGAAGGGAAGCGAAAAGCAAAGGAGAAAAGGAAAGATATATCCATTTGAATGCAGAGTTCCACAGAATAGCAAGAAGAGATAAGAAACCCTCAGTGATCAAGACAAAGAAATAGAGGAAAACAATAGAATGGGAAAGACTAGAGATCTCTTCAAGAAAATTAGAGATACCAAGGGAACATTTCATGTAAAGAGGGGCTCGATAAAGGACAGAAGTGGTAGGGACCTAACAGAAGCAGAAGATATTAAGAAGAGGTGGCAAGAATACACAGAAGAAAGTACAAAGAAGATCTTCACAACCCGGATAATCACAATGGTGTGATCACTCACCTAGAGCCAGACATCCTGGAACGTAAAGTCAAGTGGGACATAGGAAGCATCACTACGAACAAAGCTAGTGGAGGTGATGGAATTCCAGTGGAGCTATTTCAAATCCTGAAAGATGACTCTGTGAAAGTACTGCAGTCAATATGCCAGCAAATTTGGAAAACTCAGCAGTGGCCACAGGACTGGAAAAGATCAGTTTTCATTCCAATCCCAAAGAAAGGCAATGCCAAAGAATGCTCAAACTACCACACAGTTGCACTCATCTCACACACTAGTAAGGTAATGCTTAAAATTCTCCAAGCCAGGCTTCAGCAATACGTGAACCGTGAACTTAGAACTGTGGTGTTGGAGAAGACTCTTGACAGTCCCTTGGACTGCAAGGAGATCCAACCAGTCTATCCTATAGGAAATCAGTCCTGATCCTATAGGAAATCAGTCCTGAAAATTCATTGGAAGGACTGATGCTGAAGCTGAAACTCCAATAGTTTGGCCACTTGATGTGAAGAGCTGACTCATTTGAAAATACCCCGATGCTGGGAAAGATTGAAGATGGAGGAGAAGGGGACGACAGAGGATGAGATGGCTGGATGGGCATCACCGATGTGGTGGAAATGAGTTTGAGTAGGCTCTGGAAGTTGGTGATGGATAGGGAAGCCTGGCCTGCTGCAGTCCACGGGGTCACAAAGATTCAGACACGACTGAGTGACTGAACTGACTGACTATATTTTCTATATGTGTGAACTTAGTATGTGGGATAAAGGGTTTGGAAAATCCCATTTTTAAGGTACAGTTGAACAAGAATTGTTATGCTTTCATTTAAATGCAAATTGTGTTTATTCTGCAATGACACTATAGCTGTGACAAAAAGAATTCAATATGCACTGAGGTTACCAGGCTAAGCACTCATCACAACATTCCAATTCACAGAAAAGCAACAGAAAAACTAGGAAATTAAAATGAAACATATCATCTTAGAATTTCATCACAAAAATAAATAAAAATGAGTGATGAAAGTCAGTTTCAGAAAGGTTTATTTGTTAGCCAATCAGAGAGAACCACTTACTGATGTGAGTTATTAAATCAGGCTTGCTTAGTTAACCAAAGAAACAGGTCTAGATAACATAAACTTAAGACTATTAGCATTTCACCACATTGAGAGTAGCATCAATGGTGATTTTTTTTATTTTAAGGCAAATGATATTGGGTAGTTTTCTTCGTCTTCTTCATGAGTTAACAGATGCTAGCAACAAACTTTTAATTATCGATACTTACTTGAGGAAGCAATAACAAGTTTGAAGTGACTGAAGAATGAATTGTGTTGAACAGAATAGACAAGAATATTTTCAAAGAATTTGACAAAACCTGATCTGGAATCTGCTAAGGTGTCTTACAATTAATGGTGGATAACATAAATGTGGCACAGAAAAAAAGTTTAACTGGACAAATATACAAGACTTGGGAAAATGTAAGGTGTTCAAAGCCTATGTTTATTGTACATCAACAGGTATTTTCTGCAAAATATTTGAGTGTATCATGTGTTATTGAACTAGGAGTGTCAATAGTGAACTTTAATCACTATTGATAATGGAACCATATTCATTTTGTGAACTTTCATCTAAACAGCAAGCTGAATATTCTGACTTGCCCTACCATATAAGTAGTTAGAATATAAATTGTCTTTTAAATGGCAAAGGTTTATTTGAGCTCAAAGCCAAGACTGGAATTTTGGCTGAATTGGAAATTCCCTTGACCGCTATTATTGAATACTGACTCACGCTGGCTGTTAGTTTTTATTGCAAACTTGATAATGTCTCAATAAATCAGTCTAAAATTGTAAGGTTAATGAGTGCTTATATGCAAAACTTACATTACAGTAAAGTCATTTTCACTCCAGTCCTCTAGAAGTTCAAATAAGCAAAATCTCCATCTGTGCACACACACAAATTTGCAATGTATTGCAGTAAATATGGAATTAAGGAGCCTTTACCTAACTGTCAATTATAAATGTTTAATCTTTGGGACTTCCCTTGTGGTCTAATGGTTGAGAATCTACCTTCCAGTGCAGGGGACTCAGGTTCAATCCCTGGTCGAGAAACTAAGATCGCTTATGCCATGGAGCAACTAAGCCTGTGCACTGCAACTACTGCACTTGTGCACAACTAGAGAGCTCACGTGCCACAACATAAGATCCCTTGTGGTGTAACTAACACCTAACACAGACAAATAAATAAATATTTTTGAAAAAGAAATGATTAATCTTCAGTATAATCACACTAAGTGGCTGCTGCTGCTGCTGCTAAGTCGCTTCAATCGAGTCAGACTAAATGGCAGATATGAAGGAAAAATCTAATAAAATTTTTTACATGTCTTCTAAGGATAGATATGTTGAGTTAAAACTATATGCTTCTGGAGTGATATCAGTATTTGGCAGTACCTATCTGTGTGAAAAGACATTTTCCAAGATCAGATACAGAAGTCCATTAATTAGTAGTTCTCTGCTACATGAAACTTTGTACTCATTTTTATTACACTTGATGATGTAAATATCATCAGTTGAAATTTTATGGAAATTTGGTTTCTCTTTTGTTATATATAAAACTTTCTGAAACTGAGCAGGGACTTGTGGGGCTCCTGGACACAAAAGTCTTTCTATTTCCCCTGTTTCTTATTTGTAGGACATAGGCTTCACCCAGGTTCCAGGTTCCATGACCATCCCTAGTTCCAAAGGGCATGTTCAAACAGTTGTTAATCAGGGAAAGGAAGGGATAGGAGAAAAAGGAGGAGCAGTTACGAAGCAATAGTGCAACCTTGGGGAAGGGTCCTGGTTCCTCCTCAAGGGATATATATAACAATATTTTTGAGTTCTTCTACTGGAACTAAGATCCCAACCAAAAGGAAGATGTTAACTATTTAATGAAACATTCTTCATTTCAGAGAAAAAGTCAGAGTTTGATAACCTTGAGAACTACAGAAGCCCCTCATAAGACCACATGATGTCAGGTGAGCTGTATATTGAAGGAATGCAGGCCCTGCATGCACCCTGATCATTTTCAGCAGCCTTGTTCTTTGAACCATTACTAAAAAACTCATCACAAGCTCCCTTGGAATGGGATGCAGTTTTGAGATCATTAGCCCACTGTGGCCTCCTCTGCCTGCAATGGCTTCCTTTGCCTGGCAAAACAGTAAAGCTATTCTTTACTTCACTCTTTACAGAAAAAGTTTGCTGACCTCTGATCTAGAGGAAAAGAAAAGAAACACTAGTAACTATAATTGATGGACAAGTCTATGAAATAAATTTAGCCCCTAGAAGCAGAGGGTGAAGAGGAGAGTTTTTCTGGCAATTTAGTCTAAGTTAGGGAAATCCAAGATGTTTTTTATATGATGGAAGACGTAACTGAATGATGGGACAAATATATGAGAAAGTGAATTAAGCACATACTCCTGGTGAGCTTGTAAAGTCAACTGGTGATTTTATAGGGGCTCCCCTGGGCAGCCCAGATGGTAAAGAATCTGCCTGTAATGCAGACGACCTAAGGTTTGATCCCTGGGTTGGTCAGATCCCCTTGTGAAGGGAATGGCTACTCACTCTAGTATTCTTGCCTGGAGAATTCCATGGACAGAGGAGCCTGGTGGGTTACAGTCCATGGGGTTGCAAAGAGTCAGACACAACCAAGCGACTTTCACTTTCATGTTTTCATTATACACTAAAAAAGCAGAAATACTCAAATGTGTTTGAGCAAAGTGTTCTNCTGGAGAATTCCATGGACAGAGGAGCCTGGTGGGTTACAGTCCATGGGGTTGCAAAGAGTCAGACACAACCAAGCGACTTTCACTTTCATGTTTTCATTATACACTAAAAAAGCAGAAATACTCAAATGTGTTTGAGCAAAGTGTTCTGTGCCATAGGAGTTTCTAGGCAGATTTGTGCTCAGGTCTCAGATTAAGCTTTATTATTAAACCAAGTCTACTAGTGTTACATTTCCCAGGCACATTTTCACCATTTGTTTTTAACATTTTCTGTCAATTGTAAGCAGTTTTATGTCTGTCTGTTGAGCTATCTATTAAATGTATCATGCCACATTGTAGACGAGCAAAATGCCACCCTAAGATATATATTTTTGACATGAGGATTAATTTAGGCTGATTATTTTTAAGAAACAGAGGGCTCAGGAAGTTTTTCCTTTTCCTTCCCCCTTAAATTCCTAAAAGAATTTAGATAAAGGGCCTATTCCCAGAACAGAGCTATTACTAGAGATATTTGCAAAGAATATAAGCATGATGAGATGGGGGAAACTAAGTAGGGCCTCTGTGTCTCACCCTCTCTGAAGGGTTCAGGAAACATTTGTTTACCAAAGATTTGCTTTTCCATCTCCATGTGAATTGCCTTCCTCAGCTTTGAAGTCTCAAATCACTACCCCCAAGATCCTGCTCTGTGTAGAGCTGAAGATGGTATTTAAGGTGAGACTGACAGCCATTTTAGTGAGTTATTCAGTTTCCCTCAGTTCAGTTAAATTCAGTTCAGTCACTCAGTCATGTCCAACTCTGCGACCCCATGAATCGCAGCACGCCAGGCTTCCCTGTTCATCACCAACTCTCGTAGTTCACTCAGACTCACGTCCATCGAGTCGGTGATGCCATCCAGCCATCTCATCCTCTGTCGTCCCATTTTCCTCCTGCCCCCAATCCCTCCCAGCATCAGAGTCTTTTCCAATGAGTCAACTGTTCGCATGAGGTGGCCAAAGTACTGGAATTTCAGCTTTAGCATCATTCCTTCCAAAGAACACCCAGGGCTGATCTCCTTTAGAATGGACTGGTTGGATCTCCTTGCAGTCCAAGGGACTTTCAGGATTCTTCTAGGTCTCTCTTATGCATGCATGTTATTCAATTTTTGTTTGATTTTTGCCTGTTAATTTTTCTCATGTCAATTTAATTCTTAGACCAGCCAGAAGAACTTAGAAAGAGTAAAAATTTTTCCTCTCTATTCTGTGCTTAATCACTCAATCATGTCTGACTCTTTGCAACTCCATGGACTGTAGCTCACCAGGCTCCTCTGTCCATGGGGATTCTTCAGGCAAGAATACTAGAGTGAGTTGTCATGCCCTCCTCCAGGGGATCTTCCCAACCCAGGGATTGAACCCAGGTCTCAAGTGTTGCAGGCAGATTCTTTACCATTTGACCCAACAGGGAAGTCCATTTCCTCTCTGACAACATTCAAATGTTCACTGAACTATATAAGAATGGTATTTTAGGTGGTCAAATACTTAAAGCTATGTGGATGTATCTTTTCCACTTAAATCTGGCAATTAAACATCTCTATTGTAAACTATGCTTCAATATTCAAACATTAAGAAAAATCTATTGAAGTTTGTTTTGTACAAAAATAAGAAATTAAAGTTAAAATAATACTACCACCCCTAAAAATGTTCTTCCATTACCCCTCCCCCTTTTACCAAGCCCCACAGTATTAATGCTAGTAACTAGGAAATGGTCTAATAAAGTAGCTCTAACATACAGAACTGCTGAGGATTAACTACAATGAAAGAGAGAAATGGCAGTTCTAGGAATATTAGTGATGAAAAATATGTATTTTATTTTAAAATAAATGAAATATGGTTCATCATTGACATCTGAAAATTAATATGCTGATCTACATTTCTGTTCCCTTACATGTACCACATACTGAAGCAAACTGCATTTTCCCCTTTATGGAATCAGATGTCAAGTAAAGAGTAAAGTGCTTTATAATAATCATTATCTTTAAAGATTTAAGCCTCATTTTAATCCAGTTCATATTAAGACAGTGCTCAATAGTAAAAAGTGAGAAGTATGTCTTATCATTGAGCTTAAAGAGTTTTGAGAAGTGTCACTGGCATTATTGCTAAAAGTAAAAAAAAATAATACTTTCAAGAGAAGGATGGATAGATATTGGATCTCCTTATCATTCTTGAGACAGATATTACTAGTTCATAGTTTAGACATTGGAAAGGAATTCAATGCTATTTTAAAATGTATTAAATCCTTAAACACTAATATTTCACCTGTGATGTTCTGTTGGTCTAATAAAATAGTCATATGTGAAAGAAAAAAAAAGTTCATTTATCTTATTTCACCTTTCAGAATCCAGAAATTTTATGGCTTAAAAATGTGTCTATAGTCTGGTTGAATGATTTTACCTACAAATGTGGGAAGAGTCCAGCTAATAAAAAGTATTGATTCAGTGTAAATGACCAAAACTCTATTAAATCTCCCCCAATTTTGGGGGGGGGGGCAAGTCTGAGGCAAGAAATAAGGAAATTTCAGCTAAATTTTTATTCACAGAAATGTGAATTATAGCTCAAAATATATACAGTGATATAGTTTCTGTGATTGTCAGGAACATATTGTCAGCTGCCACAGTATTTAGTCTTTCAAAAAGTAATGGGAGACTGTTACAGGTGACCTAAAAGAGTAAATTCACTTACCGAACTGAAGGGGACAACAGAGGTTGAGATGGTGGGATGGCATCACTGACTCGATGGACATCAGTTTAAGCAAGCCCTGGGAGTTGGTGATGGTCAGGGAGGCCTGGCGTGCTGCAGTCCATGGGGTCACAAAGAGTCAGACACCACTGAGAGACTGAACTGAACTCAACTTAACCTAAGTGCTTTGCCATAAAAACGCTTATGAAGCAACACGATTTCATTGAGCCCTCTAAATACAGCAAGACCTTCTAACTCTTCTCAAATATTTTCCTGACAGTGTCACACAGAAGCTGAGCTTCAGGGGCTTAACACATTGACTGCATACCTTCCCCTGACTAATCCCCAAATTACTGGGCCAGGCAAACCCAGACTGATTCTGTGATCATTTTAAGGTGAAATGTGGAACACATCCCTTATTCTCCCTGTTGAAAAATTTTATTGCCACTTAAATCTAATTGTTAGGGGAAGCACACTGATTGAAACCACCCACCCTGGCCAGGCACTGTAGTAACCATTTGCATGAGTTGTTTTATGACAAGAGATTCTGATAAGGAATACAGAACTAATAAGCCACCACCAAATGGAAGAGTTCGGGAAAGGTCGAAAGGAGACACCCTGTGTCCGTCCACTTCCCAGAATCCCTCTCGCAGCATCCATCTTGGTTGAGCGATGCGTGCACCACCAGGCAAGACTCCGAATTAGAATGATTGGCCAAAGACCACCCAGAAACTAATCCCATCACCATAAAACCTGAGACTGTGAGCAGAGTCCTGGGTTCCCTTATTCTATTGCTCTCCACCCGGGTGCCCTTTCCCAATAAAATCTCTCACTTTGTCAGTACATGTGTCTCCTCAGACAATTCATTTCTGAGGGTTATCTAACCCTGAGGGCCCAGTTTCAGGCCCTGGAAGGGGTCCCCCTTCTTGTAACATAAGAAAATCATAGTTAAAATAAGATCATGATATCTCTGACNCCCGGGTGCCCTTTCCCAATAAAATCTCTCACTTTGTCAGTACATGTGTCTCCTCAGACAATTCATTTCTGAGGGTTATCTAACCCTGAGGGCCCAGTTCCAGGCCCTGGAAGGGGTCCCCCTTCTTGTAACATAAGAAAATCATAGTTAAAATAAGATCATGATATCTCTGACTAGAGTCTTAACATTATATCATTGTTTCAAAATCTAACAAAAAGAGAATCCAGAGGAGCTTCAGTGATTCAGCAATTACATTTCTTTCTCAAATATAGCTGGTTTCCCATTAGAAATGCAAGTATGTTTCCATTTAATTGGTAATCATACACACTCCAGGAATCTCAAATTTTGCAGAAATGTGACATTCTAAATTAACAAAACCATCCCACTATTTACTTACCAAAGACTACAAGTGAATTTAACTCATAGATTATTGCTATTTTATTGCCGTATATTTGACATATTGACAGATCAGGGGGAAAAAAGTCTCCTCAAACTAGCATATGAGACAATTTTAGGAGAGTCTTATGTAATATCTACCACAAAGATATACACATAAAGAAATGTAAGTATGCTGGTGATGTTTCTAGAGATAATATTTACAAAAAATTTACCTCATTTTCATTTACTTATTTAAAAGAAATAATTTTCAATGATAAAGAATACACTCTAGAGAGTTCCTGAAATAGGAAAAATTCCTGAGTTAATTCCTACTCTTTTTAAAGTTTCTTAAGGTCCTTCTGTGTGTTTTTCTGTCTCACAATTAGCAAAGTGGTAGACAATGGGTAGGAAGGAAAAGATAGGTATTAAATATTTAAAAAGAATTAACATCTACTCAGCAACAAAGTGTTATAATAGAAAAGGCAGGGCTATTGGAATTTGCTCCTGGCTCTACCTCCTACTAGTTTTATAAACTCTGTCAAATTAAAGAAGACTCTCAGTTCCATTATCTGTGAAATGAGTATAATACGAGCCTCTTAGTGCCTGACAGTTTGCAAGTATTCTATTCACTTGAACTTATGGATATATCTTCCTTAATCATATGAAGTGGAAACCATCTAAAGCCCTCCACCATGTGGTTCTCTCTCTCCCCCTCCTTCTTCTTCTCTCTTTTTAACCTCAACATTTTTGAAACTTCTAAGTCCAAATACTTACATAAGGTTCTTGAATATTTGAAAAATTAAAATTATAAACCACTACAATAAATAGCACAGTAATATGATGATTGAAGGTAGAGGGCACAAAAAGGCAGACATTATTCTCTACTTCTTCAAAGTATTGCATAGCCTTTAATTGGGAGAAACTTGTTTTGATTATAGATAAATTCCCTTAGCAATATAAAAATAAATTATTTGTGAATATAGTTGGTGTTTCCAAAAATGTTGGTTTATAGAACCAGAGATTTTGTGAAATCTTCAGAGTCTGAGAGACAACATTAATCATGTTAATGAATGTCTAAAGATAAATAAAGCCAAATTGACCATTTAAAATTTTTCAATGAATTGACTAATTAAAATGTTACAGAACGTGTGTAAATTTGCTGAAATTTCAATGAAAAAAAATTTTTGGATTGAGGCACGAAAGAGAGAGTTTAGATTCAAATTTAAAGATGGAGTTTGATACTTAGTATTCATTAAAATTTTTCAAGTTTCCTTAAAATATTGTCCCCAAAAGTACTGCATCGATTACACACTTGAAGAAATATGACAACTTTAATTTTAGCTAATAAGTTATACAGAGTAAAGCCTTCCCATATAAAATCACAGACTAAATTTATACCACATTTTTGAGCAAGGAAGTAAGGCCATAAAATACACAATTTGCTATGTTTCCTTTCTACATGGTAATTGGGACACATTTGTCAGAGTTAAAAAGTTATGAAAACCTATGTTTATCCACATTGTGGTATAGATAGCACACTGTGGTTCTGGAACACGTTATGTCCTACGATTAACTCTTCTTTATTCTTTGGATTTTCTTTTCTTTTTTTTTTTTACCCATTGTTTCCCCATCTGTTTGTCATGAAGTGATGGGAGTGGATGCCATTATCTTAGTTTTCTGGATGAGATGTGTATAAGAGACAGTGTTTTTAGAGATAATATTTACAAAAAATTTACCTCATTTTCATTTACTTATTTAAAAGAAATAATTTTCAATGATAAAGAATACACTCTAGAGAGTTCCTGAAATAGGAAAAATTCCTGAGTTAATTCCTACTCTTTTTAAAGTTTCTTAAGGTCCTTCTGTGTGTTTTTCTGTCTCACAATTAGCAAAGTGGTAGACAATGGGTAGGAAGGAAAAGATAGGTATTAAATATTTAAAAAGAATTAACATCTACTCAGTAACAAAGTGTTATAATAGAAAAGGCAGGGCTATTGGAATTTGCTCCTGGCTCTACCTCCTACTAGTTTTATAAACTCTGTCAAATTAAAGAAGACTCTCAGTTCCATTATCTGTGAAATGAGTATAATACGAGCCTCTTAGTGCCTGACAGTTTGCAAGTATTCTATTCACTTGAACTTATGGATATATCTTCCTTAATCATATGAAGTGGAAACCATCTAAAGCCCTCCACCATGTGGTTCTCTCTCTCCCCCTCCTTCTTCTTCTCTCTTTTTAACCTCAACATTTTTGAAACTTCTAAGTCCAAATACTTACATAAGGTTCTTGAATATTTGAAAAATTAAAATTATAAACCACTACAATAAATAGCACAGTAATATGATGATTGAAGGTAGAGGGCACAAAAAGGCAGACATTATTCTCTACTTCTTCAAATTATTGCATAGCCTTTAATTGGGAGAAACTTGTTTTGATTATAGATAAATTCCCTTAGCAATATAAAAATAAATTATTTGTGAATATAGTTGGTGTTTCCAAAAATGTTGGTTTATAGAACCAGAGATTTTGTGAAATCTTCAGAGTCTGAGAGACAACATTAATCATGTTAATGAATGTCTAAAGATAAATAAAGCCAAATTGACCATTTAAAATTTTTCAATGAATTGACTAATTAAAATGTTACAGAACGTGTGTAAATTTGCTGAAATTTCAATGAAAAAAAATTTTTGGATTGAGGCACGAAAGAGAGAGTTTAGATTCAAATTTAAAGATGGAGTTTGATACTTAGTATTCATTAAAATTTTTCAAGTTTCCTTAAAATATTGTCCCCAAAAGTACTGCATCGATTACACACTTGAAGAAATATGACAACTTTAATTTTAGCTAATAAGTTATACAGAGTAAAGCCTTCCCATATAAAATCACAGACTAAATTTATACCACATTTTTGAGCAAGGAAGTAAGGCCATAAAATACACAATTTGCTATGTTTCCTTTCTACATGGTAATTGGGACACATTTGTCAGAGTTAAAAAGTTATGAAAACCTATGTTTATCCACATTGTGGTATAGATAGCACACTGTGGTTCTGGAACACGTTATGTCCTACGATTAACTCTTCTTTATTCTTTGGATTTTCTTTTCTTTTTTTTTTTTTTTTTTCCTCTCTTTTTTACTTGCAATCTGGCGTTAAGAGACATTGGTTTCTCAAAGGAAAGCACACATTTGTTAGTGGTAGACGGAATGGTGTAGAAAGATTTACCAGGTTCAGTTCATTTCAGTTCAGTCGCTCAGTTGTGTATGACTTTTTGAGACCCATGGACTGCAGCACATCAGGCTTCCCTGTCCATCACCAACTCCCAGAGCTTGCTCAAACTCATGTTCATTGAGTCGGTGATGCCATCCAACCATCTCATCCTCTGTTGTCCCCTTCTCCTCCCGCCTTCAATCTGTCCCAGTATCAGGGTCTTTTTCAATGAGTCAGTTCTTCACATCAGGTGGCCAAAGTATTGGAGTTTCAACTTCAGCATCAGTCCTTCCAATGAATAGTCAGGACTGATTTCCTTTAGGATGGACTGGTTGGATCTCCTTGCACTCCAAGGGGCTCTCAAGAGTCTTCTCCAACACCATAGTTCAATAGCATCAATTCTTCAGTGCTCAGCTTTCTTTAAGGTCCAACTCTCACATCAAAACATGACGACTGGAAAAACCATAGCTTTGACTAGAGGGACACTTGTTGGCAAAGTAAAGTCTCTGCTTTTTAATATGCTGTCTATGTCAGTCACCTCTTTTCTTCCAAGGAGATGCAGTCACCATCTGCAGTGATTTTGGAGCCTCAGAAAATAAAGTCTCACTGTTCCCATTGTTTCCCCATCTGTTTGTCATGAAGTGATGGGAGTGGATGCCATTATCTTAGTTTTCTGGATGTTGAGTTTTAAGCCAACTTTTTCACTCTCCTCTGTCACTTTGCTATGGTGTTTCCAGTGGTCATATATGGATGTGAGAGTTGAACTATAAAGAAAGCTGAGCACCGAATAATTGATGCTTTTAAACTGTGGTTTTGGAGAAGACCCTTGAGAGTCCCTTGGACTTCAAGGAGATCCAACCAGTCGATCCTAAAGGAGATCAGTCCTGGGTGTTCACTGAAAGGACTGATGTTGAAGCTGAAACTCCAATAGTTTGGCCACCTGATGTGAAGAGTTAACTCATTGGAAAAGACCCTGATGCTGAGAAAGATTGAGTGCAGGAGGAGAAGGGGACGACAGAGGATGAGATGGTTGGTTGGCATCACCAACTCGATGGACATGGGTTTGGATGGACTCCAGGAGTTGGTGATAGACAGGGAATCCTGGCGTGCTGCAGTTCATGGGGTCACAAGGAGTCAAACATGACTGAGCAACTGAACTGACTGAACTTTCATCAAGAGACTTTTTAGTTCTTCTTCACTTTCTGCCATAAGGGTGATGTCATATATGTATATGAGGTAGTTGGTAGTTCTGGCAATCTTGATTCCAGCCTGTGCTTCATCCAGCCCAGCATTTCACATGATGTATTCTGCATATAAGTTAAATAAGCAGGGTGACAATATACAGCCTTGACATACTCTTTTTCCAATTTGGAACCAATCTGTTGTTTCATGTCCAGTTCTAACTATTGTTTCTTGACCTGCATACAGATTTCTCAGGATACAGGTCAGGTGGTCTGGTATTCCCGTCTCTAAGAATTTTCCACAGTTTGTTGTGATCCACACAGTCAAAGGCTTTGGCATAGTCAATACGGCAGATGTTTGTTTGTTTGTTTTCAACTCTCTTGATTTTTTGATGATCCAGTGAATGCCAGCAATTTGTTTTCTGATTCTTCTGCCTTTTCTAAATGTAGCACTATGAACAAAGCTAGTGGAGTTGATGGAATTTTAGTTGAGCTATTTCAAATCCTAAAAGCTGATGCTATGAAAGTGCTGCACTTAATATTCCAGCAAGTGTGGAAAGTTCAACAGTGGCCACAGGACTGCAAAAAAGTCAGTTTTCATTCCAATCCCAAAGAAATGCGATGCCAGAGAACACCAGGTTAATATAAACTAAAATTTTTTAAAGAATATATAGTTTTCCTATGATAACTGCTATCATCAAAGCTTAAAGGATGAAGGCTTAGAGAAATCACTGTAGAATTATTCATTAGGCATATCCAGTGTTTTCCAGACTGATCTGAGTCCCTCAGATGTGTTTTGGCATTTCAAGAATATTCTGACCCTCCTTCTGGTTTTAGTTAGGCCTAAGCAAAATGTGGCAAAAAAGAAGGGAGTAGGCTTTGAGGAATATATTCACTTATCCATGAAGATTCCAATGGTTTTTCCAAAAGCAAACAACTATTTTGAAATTGTCTTCAAGGGTAACAAATCACCAGGTGGAAAAATCAACAAGCTTGGAGCACATAATTAGATCTTTTATCTTAATCATCAATAAGTCAAGTGCATCCTTGTGTGTTTAGGGAAGGGAAGAAGTGTTATAGAAGGGGGATGAATTAACACTTAGAAAGCTCAAAGGTTTAACAAAACCTGACATGAGATTTGCCAGATGGTTTTGGTACTGGATTGTAAAACTAGAAACTAATCTTCATTTAATAGTTTTAATGCTTGTATATCATTAATAAAGCCTCTTGCTCTTCTGCTATGGTGATTCTGAAAAATTATAGATCAGGCTTTAAAGAACAGTTTCTATGAACAGAGTTTCCTTAAATCTCAGCTAAACTGAGCAAGAAGATTACATGTTGTTATGAGGTAGCACTTCAGGATTTTCCCCCAGAAAACATAATGATGTGAAAATGGATAAAGCTATCACTTTGTGCAAAGAGGTCATCCATTGAAGAACAATGATTTTCACACAGATTATATGTACATGTTGAAACATTCACATTGCAAAAGTTTTTTCTTAATGTTTCTTTGAAGAACTCTGATCAGGACAAGCAATCAGATCTAGATAACAAGACCCTGTGATCTTATCACTAGGAGGTGGCTTTCCCCAGGGCACTTGAAAAGAGATTATGTCTGTCACAGACATTTACTGGAAAAAAATAAAGTATAATATTTATTTACCAGGTAATTTATATTTAGTCCCAGCTTACTGAATTTATTTCAAGAAGACATTTTTTCTCAGTTTTACATAATTTAAGTTTACTGCACATTAAAAATATATATTCTTATTAGCACACAAAAGACCAAAAAGTTAATACACAGAAATATAATCCTGTATGTATTTTCATATTTCAGTATTCCTACTAAAAGCTGACTAAGTTATGTGCCATAATAATGAACCTCAAATATGCAGTAGAAGAGTTATGCCATCATCAGGTTATTTAACACCAGATTGTTTGAACTTTCTTCTTTTAAATATCAACAGTTACAGAAAATGAAAATGAGTACTAAATGAAATTTATAATGTATTCCATAATGTATACCAATACATTATGTTTAACACCTTTAAAGAAAAATTTGTGTTTGCTTATTCACTAGGTTAATTCTTGCTTTCAACTCTCTGATAATGACTGGAAATTACTCCTCAAAGTAGACATGGATATTTCAAACAAATCATTGCTGATTTGTTTGCAAGAAATAGACCCAAATAAAGACACAAGCATGTACATGCATGGGCTTCCCAGGTGGCTCAGTGGTACAAGAATCAGCCTGCCAATGCATAGGACACAGGAGATTCAGATTCAATCCTTGGGTGGGTAAGACCCCTTGAGAAGGAAATGGAAACCCACTCCAGTATTCTGGCTGAAAAATTCCATGGACAGAGGAGCTTGGCTACAGTTCATGGCATCTCAAAGAGTCATACATGATTGAGCACATGCACAAGCATACGCATGCACACACACACACAATTAGAAAATTCATTTAGTACTCATTTTCAAAGTAATTATTGTCATCACAGTTGCCATAAATTCTGAGAATACACCATGTAGGAAGAATCTGGGCTAATCTCTTAAATGATTTCAAAATATTTAAAAGTGGCTATGAAAGCATTAAAAACTTATTCTAAGCTTACAATTCAAAAATAACAATTATGCATTTTCAAAGATTTTATAAATTGTTAGAGAAAGGATGGGATTGGTAGTAAAACTTTGCTCTAAAATACTTCTTCTAATAAGAATTGAAAGAGCTCTAAAGAATGAGATTAACTGATTATTTTGCAGCTTAATGTAGGGTAATTTTTATATAAACATTAATTTTTATAATTTTTCTAAGACATGTAGGAGCAGAAATAATTCATGCGTTTATTGCACATTTTAAAACATGTGTCTCACTTGAAAACATTCCCATACGTAAATATCTTTAATGGAGAAATATAAGATAATTCATTACATGCTATAACAA
Source organism: Oreotragus oreotragus (assembly GCA_006410675.1). Lineage (NCBI taxonomy): Eukaryota > Metazoa > Chordata > Mammalia > Artiodactyla > Bovidae > Oreotragus > Oreotragus oreotragus. The sequence continues at coordinate 122,723 of SJYX01018381.1, forward strand.
TGTTTCAGTTGAAATATAAATATTATTCTGCAATTGGAAAGAAAAATACAGCAAGTTTGGCCAAATGTATGCCAAAAATACTAAATTTGATTGCAATTTATCAAAAACTGTAGTATTCCTATTATTCACAGAAATAAACACAGTATGCTGCTGCTGCTAAGTTACATCAGTCGTGTCCTACTCTGTGAGACCCCATAGACGGCAGCCCACCAGGCTCCTCCATCCCTGGGATTCTCCAGGCAAGAACACTGGAGTGTGTTGTCATTTCCTTCTCCAATGCGTGAAAGTGAAAAGTGAAAGTGAAGTCGCTCAGTCATGTCCGACTCTTAGCGACCCCATGGACTGCAACCTACCAGGTTCCTCCTTCCATGGGAGTTTCCAGGCAAGAGTACTGGAGTGGGGTGCCAGTGCCTTCTCCGAAACACAGTATGCTGCTAAGTCACTTCAGTCGTGTCCGAGTCTCTGCAACCCCATAGACGGCAGCCCACCAGGATCCCCTGTCCCTGGATTCTCCAGGCAAGAATACTGGAGTGAGTTGCAATTTCCTTCTCCAATGCATGAAAGTGAAAAGTGAAAGTGAAGATGCTCAGTCCTGTCCAACTGCTAGCAACCCCATGGACTGCAGCCCACGAGGCTCCTCAGCCCATGGGATTTTCCAGGCAAGAGTCCTGGGGTGGGTTGCCACTGCCTTCTCCGAAACACAGTATAGATGAAGTGAAACGCCTAAAGATTTAACTCTTTCCTACAATGAAAAACATGACACAATAAAAATTGTTTATGTTATTGGAATCTTTTTTGTCTCCACTAAAGGAACTAGATCAGCATATAAACTAGACGCCATCATAAAGAGGATATGATGTATATCAGTAATACTAATACCCACATCCCCTGACAATCTCTGGTAAAGATAAATTAACCTTTCTTAAGAACATACACGTAAAACAATGCCTTTATCACTACCACCAGTCTGTAATCTTGCTTGCAGTAAGTTTTCCTAATGACTATGTCAAATGCAAAACCTCTCTTTCAGTTACATATTAAAATCTGGATTAGTAATTCCTGAATGTTAAACACATTTGCCCTTAACTATAAGTGAATTATAATTGTATCATCTGTATCTATTCTAACTGGCCATCATTCAGACGTAAAAATGATGACACCAATTATTTAAATAGAGAATGAAATTATGGACTTCTATTTTTTTTCTTCTAATGTTTCCCCCATGAACACAAAATCTATGGGAAAAGTGTTGTCGGACAGCTGGTGGTCACAGCAATTATGAATTAGCTTTCTTCTCCAAAAATCAAATTGCAAGTCAAAAATTACAAATTATATGCTTTTGTGTCTCCTAATATCAGGACATTAGATTCAAGTGTGGGACAGAGAGAGCGAATTGTCCTATTTCATGATGGAAATCATGATTTCCCTCAGGATTTGTATCATAAGGCATAAAAAGAGACTTCTTCCCAACCGTGAAAATTTAGTGAAGGGATATTAAGAATTTAGAAAATCTGTTTTCATTTCCAAATAAAGAAACAAAGTCTTACTAGATTTCTTGTCCAAAAGAAAACTATCTCATGAGACTGCTGTCATGAAAGTCTTCTGAGTTTTTCAAGGCGCTACTTATATTGAATTTTTTGGCAACATGTGTGTGTGCTTAGTCTCTCAGTCACGTTCAACTCTTTGCAACCCCATGGCACACGATCAAATAGGGATCCTCATTGTCACTGTGAGAACTTGGCTTTGTAAGTACAAACTCGATATTAAAGAATTAAAATCAATCTATGTAGACCTATTTAAGCTACCACTTAAAATTAGTTTTCAAGATCAGAAAGCTTACTAATTAGCTACTTTAAAAGCATTCATCAGTATTGCTTGCTAAACATACATATCTCCAGTTCCTAGGTTGATATTAATAAATCAGTAATGAAATAAGGTGGTTTCTACAGTTAAAAAAATATGCTAGACTAAGGTATTGTTAAATCTAATTTCCTTTTATAATAACCTGCAGAATATTATATTAATATGATTATACTAAAATAATGGCATTTCTAATTCCTCAAGAGACCTTTCTGGAAATCTGAAGTGATATGCTAAGCAAATGTTTGACCTGAATTTGTCTACAAACTACATCAATCAGCTAAAAACCTGAAACAAAGAGTAAACAGAGGAATGGAGAATAATACAAATAAATAAGAATGGAAAAATAATAAATATAATTAGTGAAGAAAGAAAGAAGTTAGCTCTCTTGAATATGACAGGAAATGCTGTAGGTGAAATAGAGGCATAACTTATATAACTGAGCCCCTATCCTAAGCGATCACTGAATTTAGATGGATAGTAAGGCAAAGGGGAAATATCCCAATGTCAACAACAAAAGCTAAATAGAGTCCATATTAGCTTAATCAGAGCAAATTTACCTTGATCAAAACAAAAGGAATAACAAACAAATATGAAAATGGAATGTTAAAATCGGAATTAATTTACAAAGAGTGGAAACTTAGCACTGGTTATTTTTGTATTAGAACCTTAGGGGAAATTTGCATATTATGAAATTATAATAAAAGTAATAAAAACATTAGCAAAGTAACAACATCACAATTATGTCTCTTTATAGGAAATTTTCTAAACCTGTGTTATATTAAAATCTCAAGTTTATTTCACAATAGATTTTATAGAAAGTGGTCTTTAAGGACTAGCTAAAAAGAGGGAAAAAGTAAAAATAAATAATCTATATTTCTGAGAAAACAAACATTTCATATATCAAGAAATGTATGATCATGTATTATTATTATTATTATTTTCCTATCAAATCTATTGAGGAAACATCTATTTACTAGACTCATTGGAATCTTAAGAGAAATGAGCACTCATTATGCACATACATGGGAACAATATTTAGACTGATAAGACAAGACTGTTGAAATCCTTTTGAAGTCAAGGGAAAATGCAATAGTTTGGCAGTGTTTAGTGGGTAAAGTGATTACAGAAATAAACTAAATTAATAGCAAAGATCTTGAACTATTATTTTTTAAGATGCTTACTTTAACTCTCTGTCTCTTATACACATCTAATACACTCTAGAGAGTTCCTGAAATAGGAAAAATTCCTGAGTTAATTCCTACTCTTTTTAAAGTTTCTTAAGGTCCTTCTGTGTGTTTTTCTGTCTCACAATTAGCAAAGTGGTAGACAATGGGTAGGAAGGAAAAGATAGGTATTAAATATTTAAAAAGAATTAACATCTACTCAGCAACAAAGTGTTATAATAGAAAAGGCAGGGCTATTGGAATTTGCTCCTGGCTCTACCTCCTACTAGTTTTATAAACTCTGTCAAATTAAAGAAGACTCTCAGTTCCATTATCTGTGAAATGAGTATAATACGAGCCTCTTAGTGCCTGACAGTTTGCAAGTATTCTATTCACTTGAACTTATGGATATATCTTCCTTAATCATATGAAGTGGAAACCATCTAAAGCCCTCCACCATGTGGTTCTCTCTCTCCCCCTCCTTCTTCTTCTCTCTTTTTAACCTCAACATTTTTGAAACTTCTAAGTCCAAATACTTACATAAGGTTCTTGAATATTTGAAAAATTAAAATTATAAACCACTACAATAAATAGCACAGTAATATGATGATTGAAGGTAGAGGGCACAAAAAGGCAGACATTATTCTCTACTTCTTCAAAGTATTGCATAGCCTTTAATTGGGAGAAACTTGTTTTGATTATAGATAAATTCCCTTAGCAATATAAAAATAAATTATTTGTGAATATAGTTGGTGTTTCCAAAAATGTTGGTTTATAGAACCAGAGATTTTGTGAAATCTTCAGAGTCTGAGAGACAACATTAATCATGTTAATGAATGTCTAAAGATAAATAAAGCCAAATTGACCATTTAAAATTTTTCAATGAATTGACTAATTAAAATGTTACAGAACGTGTGTAAATTTGCTGAAATTTCAATGAAAAAAAATTTTTGGATTGAGGCACGAAAGAGAGAGTTTAGATTCAAATTTAAAGATGGAGTTTGATACTTAGTATTCATTAAAATTTTTCAAGTTTCCTTAAAATATTGTCCCCAAAAGTACTGCATCGATTACACACTTGAAGAAATATGACAACTTTAATTTTAGCTAATAAGTTATACAGAGTAAAGCCTTCCCATATAAAATCACAGACTAAATTTATACCACATTTTTGAGCAAGGAAGTAAGGCCATAAAATACACAATTTGCTATGTTTCCTTTCTACATGGTAATTGGGACACATTTGTCAGAGTTAAAAAGTTATGAAAACCTATGTTTATCCACATTGTGGTATAGATAGCACACTGTGGTTCTGGAACACGTTATGTCCTACGATTAACTCTTCTTTATTCTTTGGATTTTCTTTTCTTTTTTTTTTTT
>SJYX01018381.1:128353-148893 GCA_006410675.1 Oreotragus oreotragus
AGATTTTATAGAAAGTGGTCTTTAAGGACTAGCTAAAAAGAGGGAAAAAGTAAAAATAAATAATCTATATTTCTGAGAAAACAAACATTTCATATATCAAGAAATGTATGATCATGTATTATTATTATTATTATTTTCCTATCAAATCTATTGAGGAAACATCTATTTACTAGACTCATTGGAATCTTAAGAGAAATGAGCACTCATTATGCACATACATGGGAACAATATTTAGACTGATAAGACAAGACTGTTGAAATCCTTTTGAAGTCAAGGGAAAATGCAATAGTTTGGCAGTGTTTAGTGGGTGAAGTGATTACGGAAATAAACTAAATTAATAGCAAAGATCTTGAACTATTATTTTTTAAGATGCCTACTTTAACTCTAGCCTAATCTGATTAAATAATATACCAAATAGGGGTTTTCAAAGAAGATATGAACGTAATGATTCTTCTAGCTCAAGACCTATGTGCTGCATGCTTAGCTGCTCAGTTGTGTCTGACTCTTTGTGACATGGACTGTAGCTCCCCAGGCTCCTCAGTTTATGGGGATTCTCCAGGCAAGAATACTGGAATGGGTTGCCATGCCCTCTTCCAGGGGATCTTCCCCACCCAGAGATTGAACTCATGTCCCCTGCATTGCAAAGGGAGACTTTACTATCTGAGCCACCAAGAGAAGCATATTATGTTTTAAATTTCAAGTATCTAATCAATTTGGCTATTTGCAACAAAATATTTTGTATATAAATAGTTTGAGTTGATAGGTAAAAATAACAGTTTCGGAACACAGGGTTTAGAATCACACAGACCTGAATCAAATGACTTTTGTGCATGTTAACATATTCTAAAGTCTTGTACAAGTTAGTTAATTTATTTGAATCTCTGTTTCCTCATCTTTAAAAAAGATTGGAATGAGGATTAAACAGATATATGTGCACAGCAATTAGAATAGTATCTGGCATATATCATTAGTATTCAATAGATGCTGCCTTCTATTTCATGTTAGTCCAAAGCAAATATAATCACTTTGATCCATAATCAATGTTTGGGCATAAAAGGGTCTACTTTAGTTTCCTATAGAATCCAAGAAGGAAGAAAATGATAGTCCAATACAGCATTTCAGTCATAACATATCACCTCTTTGAGAATGACTCTGTAACAATTTACATCTCATTCACATAATATTACTTACAAGACATCCTATGAAACAGCCTTAGACTACATTACTAATTATATTTCTCTCTGCCTTCCTCATACTGGCCCATCCACACTGTCTTCCTTGTTTTCCTTTTACTATATAACTATGTTCTAGCTCCTTGTTCTTGTGCATTTGGAAATGTCTTCCTCTAGATTTCCATATGGCTCAATCCCTGGAGAAGGAAATGGCAACCCACGCCAGTATTCTTGCCTGGAAAATCCCATGAATGGAGGCTCTTGGCAGGCTATAGTCCATTGGGCTGCAAAGAGTCAGACACAACTGAGTGGTTTCATTTCACTTCACTTACTGCTTTCAGATCTTTGATGACATAGGAATGAAAGCTATGTCAAACCTAGACAGCATTTTAAAAAGTAGAGACATCATTTTGCTGACCAAGGTCTGCAAAGTTAAAGCTATTGAGCTTCCCTGGTTGCTCAGATGGTAAAGAGTCTGCCTGTAATGCAAACAACCCAAGTTTCATCCCTGGGTCAGGAAAATCTCCTGAAGAAGGAAATGGCAACCTGCTCAGGTATTCTTGCCTGGAGAATCCTATGGACAGAAGAGCCTGGAGAGCAACAGTCCATGGGGTCACAAAGAGTCAGGCACGACTGGGAGACTAACACTTCACTTCACTTCATGATTTTATTAGTAGTCATGTATGGATGTGAGAGTTGGGCCATAAAGAAGGCTGAGCACTGAAGAACTGATGCTTTCAAACAGTGGTGCAGGAGAAGACTCTTGGGAGTCCTTTGGAAAACAAGGAGATCAAACCAGTCANCATGGGGTCACAAAGAGTCAGGCACGACTGGGAGACTAACACTTCACTTCACTTCATGATTTTATTAGTAGTCATGTATGGATGTGAGAGTTGGGCCATAAAGAAGGCTGAGCACTGAAGAACTGATGCTTTCAAACAGTGGTGCAGGAGAAGACTCTTGGGAGTCCTTTGGAAAACAAGGAGATCAAACCAGTCAATCCTAAAGGAAATAAACTCTGAATATTAATTGGAAGGACCGATGCTGAAGCTGAAACTCCAATATTTTGGCCACCTGATAGAAAGAGCCAATGGACAAGAAAAGACCCTGATGCTGGGAAAGATTGAGGACAGGAGGAGAGGGGAGTGACACGGGATGAGATGGTTGGATAGCATCACTGACTCAATGGACATGAGTTTGAGCCAATGCTGGGAGATAATGAAGAATAGGGAAGTCTGGCCTGCTTCAGTTTCAGTTCAGTTCAGTTCAGTCGCTTAGTTATGTCCGACTCTTCGCAACCCCATGAATCGCAGCACGCCAAGCCTCCCTGTCCATCACCATCTCCCGGAGTTCATTCAAAATCTTGTCCATCAAGTCAGTGATGCCATCCAGCCATCTCATCCTCTATCATCCCCTTTTCCTCTTGCCCCTAATCCCTCCCAGCATCAGAGATGTTTCTAATGAGTCAACTCTTCGCATGAGGTGGCCAAAGTACTGGAGTTTCAGCTTTAGCATCATTCCTTCCAAAGNTTTCTCCATGCACATGTTCCATTTACTTTACAACCTCCAAGCCTGATAAATAAGGAGTGTTTCATCCTGTTTTCTGGGGTGGCGGTGTTTGCCATGCAGGTGGCATACAGGCAGGTATTGATACCGTGCTAAATCACAGCATTCTGAAAAACCTGGGGCCTTGCAAAAGGCCATATCTCAAAAAAGTTACTGCTTCAAATAAATGTGCCATTTTATAAAATTACACCTACTGTATCAGAAAAAAATGTTCTTTCATGTGAGTGACATTTATATGACTGTCATTTATACGGAATAGGACATTCTCACACAGCTAGGCTGAAGAATTGGTTTGGAAAGCTGAGAGTATTCTCTGAATGATAAAAGTGGTGCAAGTCCAAGTATTCAGTAGAAAAAGACTGTCTCTCCACAACTGGGTAGTTTCCCTAAAAAAGTGAAACCTGCATTATTATGAAGAAAGAAATTTCTTAGTTACACATATATCATTGATGAAGTTTTCAATGTGTTTCAAACCTGCAAGCATCTTTAGTCATGGGTTTTTACCTTGTTAGAGGTGGATTTTGTGGCTACTCTGCTCCAGTAGTCTTTTATTTTATGTGTGTGGAAACAGGCTGAGGTGTTGAATTTCTAATTAGAACTAAGAATAGAATTCTCCAGTCCCACCCCTGCCCTATTCTCCATCCAGTTGACTTTCCTTTAGACCATTCATCTTCTAAAGAAAGTTTTAAAATTACTATCCAGAGGGAGAAAGTACCTTCCAGCTGCCTCTGCACAAACAGGGAACCGAAGGTTTTATTTACTCTTCATATCGATTACATTCCAAAGCAGAATTTCTCTGGAAAAACAATTGCTAAAGATCAAGGATGGAAGCAGTTGCAAATCTCAGGACGCATTTTCAGCTCTTGGCCAGGGAAGTGTGCTCAGATCTGAGATTGCCTTTATCTAGAAGTAAGGTACAGAGAGGAGTCCAAAGCCCCAAGTCTTCCTTCTTAGGGCTCCTCTGCACCCCGAGGAAGCAAGAGAGAAAACTCCTGGAAGCAAGCCGCTTGCTGAATTGCTTAACTCATCCCGCCACACCCTTGGGTGGTCTTGCACCTTCTTCCCAGGGCGAGCAGGTTTGCGGAGCGGAGTCCTGGAAGCAGGGATTCGAGGTGGGCAGAAGCTGATAAGGGAGAGGAGCCCTGTGGCGAAAGGTACCAGGCATAGGCCGGCAGCAATATGACCCACCTGCGGGAGAGGTGCTTCCGAAGCGGCCGTGGTCCAGCGCCGCTGCTGCGGTGCGCAACGAGCGCCAGGCTGGCGGGGGGACGCTGCTCCCTGCTCTGTTCTCCGGCGCCTAGCCGCACTCGGTTTAAGAAGCCCGAGAGCGGAAGGAGGGCTCGCTAGATTGCGCAACAGAAGCGGTGAAGAAAGCGCTTCCAGGAAGGGTTCAACCTGGGAATCCCAGACAGCTGGGAGGACCAGAAATTCCGGTGCTGCCACTGTTGCTGCAGATGTTGACATTGATCTCGGGCCAGTGGAGTTTTTAAGGGATTTTCCCCAGACCCTTTGAGATCTTGTGCATCCCTGGCAGATTGAGGCTTGGAGAGGCTGAGGAGGACCCCCTTTCTGAAGGAACCAGAGAGGCAACTTTGAAAAGCTGGGAAGACATCACCTGGTTTTGGTTTCTAGGCATTTCCCCCTGTGCCATAGTGTCATAATTCAGAGGTGACATTTTTCTCCTCTACCTGGAAACCTTAGATTTGGGGAAGAGGGGGCATACATTGGATGATCTTGAATTTGGAGGTCTTAATTTAGGTACATTAAATGGTTCAAAGGAAACAAACCAAGTAAGAGAGAGGGATACTAATGAGGATGCCAATGTGTGTCCATACTTATATAATATTGGATAATAATGGTGCAATTGTATATATTGGACTGATAGGTCTTTCTACTTAGAAAAAGCTCAAGAGTCACACCTGTGGTGGCTTAAAACTTAACTAACCATGATAATCTATGGGGCAAAACACAACTGCACTCCAAAACTCTGTGGTCTAGAGCCCAGAGCCTTCTCTATCTGTCTCTCACCCAGTCATCTGGTCTTAGTAATGTGCTTGCCCAGGGCAAGATGTTCAGCCACATGGGGAGCCTTTTCCCAGCGTGAGTCAAATCCCTTTGTGCCTGGATTGCGACACTCCCCAGAGCACCTCATGGAGTCAAGTCAGACACCATGTTTTCCAAGAGGTCTTCTTTGAGCCACTTTTTATAATTAAGCTTTTCTTTCTCCATACAATGTAATTTATTCTTCTACTACAGAAGTTAAGATAATTTGCCTCTTAAGAAAATTACTGCATGTCTCCTTTCCTGGTCTGCAAGCTTCAAGGGTTGACACTCTATTCTTTTCAGCCTGGAATTCTCCACCACTCCTAGCACAGTAGTTGGCATATAATAGGTACTCAACATTTATTGCACTCATTAGTAAATCTACTGCCAGTTATATTTTGCAGAAAGCTCATCAGGTAGAATTCTTCAGGGATGGAAGAACATAAAAAGGTATTCATTGTTTTTATAGCATCTGATATTCCCAGTCTGAAGACTCACAGGGTGAGAGAAGGGTGTAGCGAGGAAAGAAGGCTTCTTGCTGTGTCTCTAAGAAGCCTCACAGTTGATCAACACAATTGCTGTGACTTGCTCCTGGTCTAGCATCTGGCTTTAATCCTTGTGGGCACAAAAACTCAATTCTTAGCACATTGAGCCTGGTACTTACAATTAGAATGCTGATTTGTTAGTGGTCAATGGAGTATAAAGCAAATAGTGTAAAATATGGTTGCTATGGGCACCAGACATTGTGGCCACCACATGGTCTCCCAGTAGGCACTGGGAGGTCCCGAGGAGGCCGTTGTATGTAAAAGGCTGTTCCATAAACAGGGGAAGTGAGTTGGAAGATTGCACAGTTGCTGGCATCTAGCCATCCACCAGTGACAAGGTGGTGATGTACATGCTNCACTGTTTCCACTGTTTCCCCATCTATTTCCCATGAAGTGATGGGACCGGATGCCATGATCTTCCTTTTCTGAATGTTGAGCTTTAAGCCAACTTTTTCACTCTCCTCTTTCACTTTCATCAAGAGGCATTTTAGTTCCTCTTCACTTTCTGCCAGAAGGGTGATGTCATCTGCATATCTGAGGTTATTGATATTTCTCCCAGCAATCTTGATTCCAGCTCATGTTCCTTCCAACCCAGCGTTTCTCATGATGCACTCTGCATATAAATTAAATAAGCAGGGTGACAATATACAGCCTTGATGTACTCCTTTTCCTATTTGGAACCAGTCTGTTGTTCCATGTCCAGTTCTAACTGTTGCTTCCTGACCTGCATATAGGTTTCTCAAGAGGCAGGTCAGGTGGTCTGGTATTCCCATCTCTTTCAGAATTTTCCACAATTTATTGTGATCCACACAGTCACAGTTTAAGTGCTGAAGTTTATGGAGACACAAAGAGTTAGACATGACCTAGTGACTGAACAATAACACGTATTTAAATTTGCAGTTTTTCAGTATGTTCTCACAATCTCTAATTTCCTTCTCTATTTTATTGAATAGTACTTAATATGTTGGCTGTCTTCATTTTCTAAAGCTGCTATAATAAATTACCACAATCCTGACTGCTTGAAATAACAGAACATAATTTCACAGTTTGGGAAGTCATAAGTCCAAAATTTTGGTGCTGGCATATTTGATCCCTTCTGGAGGCTCTGAGGGGAAATTTGTACCATGCCTTCTCTCTCCTGGCCTCTGGTGGCTACTGGTAACCTTTGGCATTCCTTACCTTGGGGCTGTATAACTCCTATCTCTGCCTCCTTCACATGGCCTTTTTTCTGTGTCTCTGTGTCTTCCCCTCTTCTTTTAAAGGAACTTTCAGTGGATCTAACTCACTCCCCACCCACAATACATGATATTCTTAATTATATCTGCAAAGACTCTTTTTCCAAATAAGGTCACATTTATAGGTACTGGGGATTGGGACTTGGACATGTCTTTTGGAAGGACACATATTAATCCACTAGATTAATTTAGTGTAAATGTGTTTATCTATATTTATTTATTCATCTATTTGTTCATTTTCAGTGCCCCCCTATTAGAATGTTGTCCATGACAAAGGTTAAATTTTTTTTGTTGTTTATATTTGTGCCTTTACCAATTTCTGGCAAAAAAAAAAAAAAAACAACAGGAGCTTAACAAGTATGTGTTAAATAAATGAAAAAGAAGATGTGTATGGGACACAGAGGTTATCAAGATAATTGAAGCCAAAAATAGAAAAAAAAAAAAGGAAAAGAGAATTTGAAAAATAAGGTCAGACTGTGTGAAGAAATACAGAAAAGAGTAAAGCTTGAAGCCAAAAGTATATACATGTGAAAGAAAAGAAAGGAAAAATAATCATGGTCACTTCATTTCCTGGAGTAGTAACTACTCTGAATAAATTATTTGTTAGAAATGAGCAAGCTGATGTTAAGGCTATGGGTTAAGGAGAAATAGGATCATTTCCTTTAATTATTCAGTCAACATTAACTGAGAAGCCACTATATGCCAAACACAGTTATAGGGTGTAGTCAAAGAACATAGCTGTCTGATTTGTGTCATCACTACTATACAATGCTTGATGTGTTCCCATTCAGTGTCATTGCCTCAAAGATTTAGAGACTTCCAAAAAACTAACTAACCTTTCTCTTCCATTTTCATTAAGACATTAAGTATTTTACAGATACTCCCAACACACCATCAAGAATAAGAGCTGAATATAAATGTGAATCGATGCTTTTGAACTGTGGTGTTGGAGAAGACTCTTGAGAGCCCCTTGGACTGCAAGGAGATCCAACCAGTCCAATCTGAAGGAGATCAACCCTGGATTTCTTTGGAAGGAATGATGCTAAAGCTGAAACTGCAGTACTCTGGCCACCTCATGCGAAGAGTTGACTCATTGGTTGAGACTCTGATGCTGGGAGGGATTGGGGGCAGGAGGAGAAGGGGACGACCGAGGATGAGATGGCTGGATGGCATCATGGACTCGATGGCCGTGAGTCTGAGTGAACTCCGGGAGATGGTGATGGACAGGGAGGCCTGGCGTGCTGCGATTCATGGGGTCGCAAAGAGTCAGACACAACTGGGTGACTGAACTGAACTGATAAATGTGTTAGCTTGATTACACTAAAATGCATATGATTACACTAAAATGCATATGATTACACTAAAAAACATTCCAGATATAAAAACATTATATAAAATGTTAAATGAAATTATCAAATGATATACTAAGAAGAAAGCAAAATAATATGCTTAGCAATATATGCTTTAAAATATGCTTTATATAAAAAATAATGTTGAATCTCTAAGAAATATTTTCTAGACCAAGAGGATGATCGACAGAGACTTGCTACAGTGCCAATATGCAAACTTTAAAAAAAAAATTTCTGCAATGTGAATGCACACTATGTAATAGGCTGACAAAAATTTAACCATTGATAGTTTAGTATCTGTATAATGCTTGGACAATAATAACTGCAAATCTATAGTTAAATTTAAATTTTAAATATCCTTGCTTCCCATTATCATTCTTATTCAAACTTAAGATAGATCATATATTTATTCAAAGTGCTAAAATAATTCAACATATAAAAACTACTTTTAAGACTGAGTTAGAATCTCAGTCATATGGCTATATTAAAATCACTTATATTTGGATTTCTGCCAACCAAACTTGACCATGTGAAATTATATTCCAGGTATGTATAGTCATGGTGAAAATTACACAGATATGTGATTATACTGAAAACATATCCTACCACAATGAAAGATTTTCCGTTATTCAAGTTCTTCCCTTGTAAATGTCATAAAATCAATACCTTTGGCNTGGATTTCTGCCAACCAAACTTGACCATGTGAAATTATATTCCAGGTATGTATAGTCATGGTGAAAATTACACAGATATGTGATTATACTGAAAACATATCCTACCACAATGAAAGATTTTCCGTTATTCAAGTTCTTCCCTTGTAAATGTCATAAAATCAATACCTTTGGCATCATCTTTGAGATCACTTTTGTATATAAACTTGTTAAATGTGGATGTTGAAAAAGTAGAGACAAAGATGTTCATTTAATTTCCCTACTTAAGACCTTTGAGATTCTCCAGAATACATTTCAGTCTCATTTCATCCATCATCTCTCATGGCCAAATATGAAAATATGAATAAAAAAAGAAAATATTAATGAAATAATAAGAAAAATTAATAGGTAATATCTTTCTCCAATGCAATATTCTCTAGCTATTTGCACTGATGCCAGTTTTTTTCTAATCATAACAAAAAAGGTTTGAGTAGCTGCCCTAGGATTCCCTTTTTTATAAACCCCATTTAGACTTGTTTTCCCTCAGCAAGTCCCCAACATAAATTTCCTTTCTCTATTTTTCCATCAGATAGATTTTAGAGTTTTGTTTTCTTAGAACCATCTGTAGTCAATCACAGGCTAATTTGATTAATATATCCTAAAGTATTCATCTCTTATTATGCTAATTCTTATTAGGTTGAATTCATAGAGACCTAAAGTCTTAATCCAACTGAATAACTATAATGATGAGCTATGTAGAGGCTGGAAATGCCAATGAAGGAAGAACCTAAAGAGAAAAACAGACAAGCAGGAAATTAGGGAGCTAGGACCCCCCAGTTTTATCTCATCATTTTCCCAATCACGCCATTCATGATATCTAGTCACAGCTTTCTCATCCTCTGCCACATAGATTATAGGAATTCTTAACTCTCCTCATGGGTATATATGAATATTGGACATGACTGAGTGACTGAACTGAACTGAACTCTCCTTATGGGTATATATGAATATAAAACCCACCCATGAAATGAGGTGACAATTGTTTCAATAAGTTGTTCAGTATCCTGGACTTTTCAAGAACTTTATGTAATCAGTTTTCTTTTTCTTTTTTTTTTTTTCTTACATGATAGTATACATATTTCAATGCTATTCTCCCAAATCATCCCACCCTCTCCCTCTCCCTCTCCTTCTCCCTCTCCCTCTCCCTCAGAGTCCAAAAGTCCACTCTGCACATCTGTGTCTCTTTTGCTGTCTTGCATACAGGGTCCTCATTACCATCTTTCTAAATTCCATATATATGTGTTAGTATACTGTATTGGTGTTTTTCTTTCTGGCTTACTTCACTCTGTATAATCGGTTCCAGTTTCATCCATCTCATTAGAACTGATTCAAATGTATTCTTTTTAATGGCTGAGTAATACTCCATTGTGTATATGTACCACAGCTTTCTTATCCATTCATCTGCTGATGGACATCTAGGTTGTTTCCATGTCCTGGCTATTATAAACAGTGCTGCGATGAACATTGGGGTACATGTGTCTCTTTCTATTCTGGTTTCCTCGGTGTGTAAGCCCAGCAGTGGGATTGCTGGGTCATAAGGCAGTTCTATTTGCAATTTCTTAAGGAATCTCCAGGAAGGAAAAATCAGTTTTCATATATAAGTTTCACTCTCCTTGTACACTTCATCTAAGTCATCACCTTTTGCTTCTTATTTTCATTGACTGTAAAAGTCCATATAGGGGATTTTCAAAACTTTGATAACACAGAGAAGAATAAATACCCTAATGTTTATATCCAAGATTAGCCATGGGGATCCACGGGATGTGAGTTTGATCCCTGGTTACGAAACAAAGATCCTGCATGCAGTGCAGTAAAAAAAAAAAAAAAAAAAAAAGATTAACCATAGATTAGAGCAAACAAAAATAACTTGAGCCTTCATCCCTCACTGGAAACAAATTATTTATTCATGTTATTTAATAAAGATATGATAACATTTTAAATCACATATTCAGAAGTGTCTGCAATTTTTTTGTTTACTGAAATAAAAACCTAAACTTGCAGATTACTTCACAGGATCTATTCTTTCAACAGTACTGTCCGAAATATAAACAGCATAAAAATTCTACTTTTATAACTAATTTCTTAAAATATTAAGATACGTATTTTATCTTAGGAAAGATTTCATTATTTGCCTAGACATTGGCAGTGTTTCCCATCACCACTTCAAATTAATTTCATTAAAAATTCAACATTTTATAGTAGGTAGAATAATGACTCTTCCAACCTGTCCATATCCTAAACACTGAATTTATAAAATGTTAACTTGCAGATTGGATTAAATTTAGGTACCTGCAGTTGGAGAGATTATCCTGGATTATCCAGGTGGATGCAATGTAATCACAAGTGTCCTTAGGAAGGAAAAAAAGAAGGAGAGTTAGAGAAAAAGATGTGAAGAGAGAAGTAGAAGGCAAATTGATGCAGCCTTGGGCCAAGGAATGCAATCAGTCTTTAGAAGCTGGAAAAGACAAGAAAACAAATTCACCCCAAGAGCCTCGGGAAGGAATATAGGCCTGTTGACACCTTGATTTAAGATGGTAACGATAACCCTGTATGCAAGACAGCAAAAGAGACACAGATGTATAGAACAGACTTTTGGACTCTGTGGGAGAGGGAGAGGGTGGGATGATTTGGGAGAATGGCATTGAAACATGTATAATATTATGTAAGAAATGAATCACCAGTCTAGGTTTGATTCAGGATACAGGATGCTTGGGGCTGGTGCACTGGGATGACCCAGAGAGATGGTATGGGGACGGAGGTGGGAGAGGGTTTCAGGATTGGGAACTCATGTACACCCATGGCAGATTCATGTTGATGTGTGACAAAACCAATACAGTATTGTAAAGTAAAAGAAAAAAAAGAAAAAGAAAAAGTTTGGGATTTTTGATGTCCAGAAGTGTAAAATAATAATATTTTTTGTATTAAGGCACTAGTTTTGTGGTATAAAGAGGGTTTCAGGATTGGGAACTCATGTACACCCATGGCAGATTCATGTTGATGTGTGACAAAACCAATACAGTATTGTAAAGTAAAAGAAAGTAAAAGAAAAAAAAAGAAAAAAAAAAGTTTGGGATTTTTGATGTACAGAAGTGTAAAATAATAATATTTTTTGTATTAAGGCACTAGTTTTGTGGTATATATTACAGTAACAATAGGAAGCCAATACACCTACCACATGGTGAGTTTAAACTATAGGTATTCTGAAATATGTAAATATATATGTTAGAAACAAAACATTTTAAATGGCAACGACAGCCTTGAAAATACTGACTAGTAGTGATTTGTGGGGATGTAAGAAAATTCAGTGGGTTTGGCAGCACATTATCTACATTTCCACTAAAACTCATAATAAACAAAATCTCATGAGTACAGGTCACCATGAAGTGTGCAGGACAATTAAGACAAGGATACTTCAGGAAAACTCAGCAGTGACCACAGGGCTGGAAAAGGTCAGTTTTCATTCCAATCCCAAAGAAAGGCAATGACAAAGGACGTTCAAACTACCACCAATTGCACTCATCTCACATGCTTGCAAAGTAATGTTCAAAATTCTCCAACTTAGGCTTCAAGAGTAAGTGAACTGAGAATGTCCATATGTTCAAGCTGGATTTAGAAAAGCCAGAGGAACCAGAGATCAAATTGCCAACATCTGTTGGATTATTGAGAAAGCAAGAGAGTTCCATAAAAAACATCTACTTCTGCCTTATTAACTATGCCAAAGCCTTTGACTGTGTTCATTTCAGTTCAGTCACTCAGTCGTGTCTGACTCTTTGCGACCCTATGCGACGCCAGGCCTCCCTGTCCATCACCAACTCCTGGATCACAGCAAACTGTGCAAAATTCTTCAAGAGATGGGTATACCAAACCACCTGACCTGCTGCTGGAGAAATCTGAAGTCACTCAGTCGTGTCTGACTCTTTGCGACCCTATGTGACGCCAGGCCTCCCTGTCCATCACCAACTCCCGGATCACAGCAAACTGTGGAAAATTCTTCAAGAGATGGGAATACCAAACCACCTGACCTGCTGCTGGAGAAATCTGTATGCAGGTCAAGAAGCAACATTTAGAACTGGACATGCAACAGTGCACTTGTTCCAAATAAGGAAAGTAGTACATCAAGGCTGCATATTGTCACCCTGCTTATTTAACTTTATGCAGAATACATCATGTGAAATGCCCAGGTAGATGAAGCACAAGCTGAAATCAAGATTACCAGGAGAAATATCAGTAACCTCAGATATGCAGATGAAACCACTCTTGTATCAGAAAACGAAGAGGAACTAATGAGCCTCTTGACGAAAGTAAAAGAAGAGAGTGGAAAAGTTGGTTTAAAACTCATCATTCAAAAGACTAAGATCATGGCATCCAGTCCCATCACTTCATAGCAAACAGAGAAACAATAGGAACAGTGTAGACCTTATTTTCTTGGGCTCCAAAATCACTGCAGATGGTGACTGCAGCCATGAAATTAAAAGACACTTGCTCCTTGGAATAAAAGCTATCACCAACCTAGACAGCCTATTAAAGGCAGAGACATTACACTGCTGACAAAGGTCTGACAAAAGTCAAATCTATGGCTTTTCCAGTAGTCATGTATGGATATGAGAATTGAACCAGAAAGAAAGTTGAGAGCCACAAAATAGATGCTGCTTAACTGTGGTATTGAAGAAGATCCTGAGAGTAGGTGGGACTGCAAGGAGATCCAACCAATTCATCTTAAAAGAAATCAGTCCTGAATATTCATTAATATTCAGGAAAGACTGATGCTGAAGCTGAAACTCCAATACTTTGGCAACCTGAAGCAAAACCTGACTCTTTAGACAAGACCCTGACGCTGGGCAAGATTGAAGGCGGGAGGAGAAGGGGATGACAGAGGATGAGATGGTTGGATGACATCAGCAACTCAATGGACATGAGTTTGAGGAAACTCCAGCAGTTGCTGCAGTCCATTGGTTCACAAAAAGTTGGGCACAACTGAGACGACTGAACTGAGCTGAATAGCACTGAATGCTGTGGGACAAAATTTAATGCAAATCATAAGGACAGAAATTTCTAGAGAGTATGGTTGCTATTCTACATAGACAGATTAAGGAAAGTCTCATTGAAGATCTGATTTTGAGTAGAGACCTAAAGGAGTTGTGTTTGTTTGTTTGTTTGTTTTTTAAGCAAGCTTTAGGGATATCTAAGGAAAGGGAATCCTAAGCAAATAAAGCAGCAAGAATAATATTCTTAACACAAAAGAATAATATGCTAGATGTGTCTAATGAACAGTAAAGGGGCCAGTGTATATAGAATATAATGATTAAGGAGGACAGAAGCATATGAGATTAGAGAAGAGACACAAGGCCTATAAAATCATGTAGAGTCTTTCAGACAATTGAGTACATTGACATTCATTCTGAGTGAGTGATAAGGAAATGGAACATTTTGAACACAGGAGAGACATAATCTGACAGGTGTATATAGAATATAATGATTAAGGAGGACAGAAACATATGAGATTAGAGAAGAGACACAAGGCCTATAAAATCATGTAGAGTCTTTCAGACAATTGAGTACATTGACATTCATTCTGAGTGAGTGATAAGGAAATGGAACATTTTGAACACAGGAGAGACATAATCTGACTTGAGTTCTTAAAGGATTTCTCTAGATGCATGTAAATAAATTGGAAGGCAACAGGGAATGTAGGGACAACTGTTAGAAAGCCATTTTAACAATCGAAGAGGGGACATGATGATGGTTTGGACAAAGGGGTTATCAATGAGGTAGTCAAAACCAGCTGGCTTCTATATATCTTAAAGACAGAGCCCGCTGCTGCTGCTGCTAAGTCACTTCAGTCCTCTCTGACTCTGTGTGACCCCAGAGATGGCAGCCCACCAGGCTCCCCCATCCCTGGGATTCTCCAGGCAAGAACACTGGAGTGGTTGCCATTTCCTTCTCCAATGTATGAAAGTGAAAGTGAAAGTGATGTCGCTCAGTCGTGTCCGACTCTTAGTGACCCCATGGGCCGCAGCCCACCAGGCTCCTCCATCCATGGGATTTTCCAGGCAANGGGTTGCCATTTCCTTCTCCAATGCATGAAAGGGAAAACTGAAAGTGAAGTCGCTCAGTCGTGTCTGACTCTTAGCGACCCCATGGACTGCAGCCCACCAGGCTCCTCCATCCATGGGATTTTCCAGGCAAGAGTACTGGAGTGGGATGCCATTGCCTTTTCTGGATGGAGCCCATAGGAGTTGTTAAATGATTGGATATGTGATGCTACAGAAACAGAGGAGTAAAGACGGATCCCAAAGTTTCTTCAGGACCAAGTGAGACGGCAAAATATCAGGAAGAGCAGATTTGGAGGGAGGAAATCAGGCATTGAGTCTTGGGTGTATTGTTAGAAAAGCCTGAAACACATTCAGGTAGAAACTCTGGAGTTTAGGAGAGACGACAACTGGGGGATATACATTTGGAAGTCATCAGTATGCAGATGTTATTTAAGCCATGAGGCAGTATAAGCCCACCAAAAGAACTGATAGGAAAGAGAAGTTAAAGCCCTTTTCACTGCAATGTAGAGAGGCTGAGAAGATGACGATTCAGCAACAGACACCTGAGAATGAATGGCTTTGGGGTTAGAATAATAAGGGACAGTAAGGTCCAGGAAGCCAATGAAAGAAAGTCATTCAAGTAGGAGTGAGTGACCAATCTAACCAAATGCAATAAACAGGTCAAGTAAGATGGGAATTTTGAACTGATCACTATATATAGCCACGGAGAGATAAGTATTGATCTTGCTATAGCTACTTCAGCCAAGTAGTAGGGGAAACTCCTTATTGGAAGTGGGATAACCACACTGTTCTCCATAGTGGCTGTACTAGTTTGCATTCCCACCAACAGTGTAAAAGGGTTCCCTTTTCTCCACACCCTCTCCAGCATTTATTGCTTGCAGACTTTTGGATCGCAGCCGTTCTGACTGGTGTGAAGTGGTATCTCATTGTGGTCTTGATTTGCATTTCTCTGATAATGAGTGACGTTGAGCATCTTTTCATGTGTTTGTTAGCCATCCGTATGTCTTCTTTGGAGAAATGTCTATTTAGTTCTTTGGCCCATTTTTTGATTGGGTCGTTTATTTTTCTGGAATTGAGCTGTATAAGTTGCTTGTATATTTTTGAGATTAGTTGTTTGTCAGTTGCTTCATTGGAATTCACTTTTAATACTGCCTATTCCATTACGTAAGTTACACATAAAGTAATAAACATTTTCCTAACAAGAAATTGTGATTTTTTAATACTAAACATTTTTCAATAGAACTGAATAATTTTTCTCTTCTTTTCTTTCTCCATGTTATTCTAATTATATGCTAAGCTGTTTAGACATGTCTTTTTTATACAATGATTTTATGGTCAGTAGCAATATAGTTTTATGTTCACTTTTTGAAATTCAGATGGATTAAAATTTTCAAATATTTGTGTCATCATTAGAGATGGATATATACAGTAAAATAGAGAAAGCAAAAATACTTCTGAAAAGAGGGTTACTTGAAGGAGTCTGCCTTTTGAAAAATGAAACCTGATGCCTTTATGTGTTTATATCCTTCATAAAAATGTCTTAGTATAATTATCCATTTGCTTTAAATGGTCCATGTTGTCTTGTTTACATACAGAGTGAAATGGAAAATTTTAAAAAATAATTTAAATAAGACAAAAAAATACAGTTTTACCAGCTCCTAATTGAATGTTGTGTTTTTGACACAGTCTGTAGTTTCTATCAGCAGGAGAGTTTTACACCTATTACATGAAGAGATGCTCATTATATATTGTGAAGTTGATTTTTTTTTAAAGCAAAAAAAAAAAACCTTTTACTTCTATTATAAGTTTCAGAGAATGTGATCTTTTGACTTGGGTTTGCTAAGTTGTTTCATTTTTATACTTTCTTTTATATGTGGAGAAACATGAGAAGTATTCTTGACTGAGAAACAATATACACGCAGGGAAAAGCTGATGGATAAAAGAAGCATTATCTGAAAACATTTTGCGTCAATTCATGTGTTTAGTGTTAATAATGGCAGTGAAAGATGTACCTACCCATTTTTCATAAAATGCTTTATTTAATCCTGAAATAGTCTCTGATTTGAAACAAAAGACCCCTTTCTTTATAAATTTTAGTCTTAATGATTGTGAAGTTTGTTTGGCTTGTAATACATAGTGAAATTCATCATTAG
This sequence comes from Oreotragus oreotragus, assembly GCA_006410675.1. Taxonomy (NCBI): domain Eukaryota; kingdom Metazoa; phylum Chordata; class Mammalia; order Artiodactyla; family Bovidae; genus Oreotragus; species Oreotragus oreotragus. Next base: position 145,180 of record SJYX01018381.1, read on the forward strand.
ATGAAGGCTTTTGCAAGCCTGAGAAATATCTGTCTACACTAAGGAATGTTCACCATTGTCCCTGGGAAGTCAGTATGAAGCTTAATATATGTGAATTATTAAATAAGACTTAGAACCTGGAAACCATGGATTTATAGGACATAAGAAGTGAAAACTGCACAATTACCTGATTAATTTTAAGCAAGGCCAAAAATCAATTTCGAGATATATTTTCAAATATATATTTCCAAATTTCATGAATTTACCATAATATTTTGTCATATTCAAAATTTTTGAAGTATGTAGCTATCATCAAGCCACTGCTTTAAGTGATACAGACTAATATAAGAATATGAATACCAAATAAATTAATGTTTTAATTCTTGAGATTTGTCTGCAGCTAGATATGATTCTATGGTTATAGAATATATGAAGCAGGAAAGAATGGATGCAAATGATGAACATCAATTTAACATCTATAGACATCCTAGTTTGCTGAATAATAGTCACTGGTTTTTCACCATGTGCCATTGAAACACACACTGTTGTGTGTTAACAGTAAGCTATAGGAGGAGGAAACAGAACAGGCTCCATCTTGAAATCAGGACTCCATCTTGAGCTGGACTGTGGACTTTGAGCTATATGTCCAGTATCTATGAAAACGAATTACCAACTGGAAAACCAGACTGCCCGGGTGGAAGAGTACAAGGGCTCGTACCTAGACACTTCATCACCTAAAAGAATACCCTAATTATCTGTGTAACCAAATAGAATCATAAATTCTATTGTGCTTATTGGAGTATTACCACAGGCCTACTCATAATTGTCCACTGTTAACTACCTAGGCTTAAGGCATACGAATCACAGGTTAACTTTGATTGTATCTTTCTTTTCCTTTGTTTAGTTTCAGGGAATTTGGGGAGGTGGGTTTGAGCACATACACTTAGGGTATATAAGATTTTCACAAAAACTGGTTGGGGTCTTTGGCTAAGAGGAGACTCTGCCTTGGGCCCACCAGTGTAATAAACTGCACTCTACTATCTGCATTGTCCTTCTGAGTGAGTTTGTTTCCCGGAATGCATGGCTACACCATTTGGTGCATTGGCCAGGAAACTCCTTACTTTGAGGAGAAAAGTCCCACTTGGGACTACTCTGAGGTCTTGTGGCTTAAATGTTCTAGAGGGGGGAAGGTGCCTTGCCCTTCTGGAAGGATTCTGCTTCTCAATGCCTGGACTTTTCACATTAGCAGGTAGTGGAGGGCAGCAGGGGAACTGAGCACTCAGGTGAGGAGGAACCCACCCATCAGGGGAGTTCACGGAGGGGTTCAGGGTCAGAAGGGGCCTGATCACCCTCCTGGGAGGGAATAGAAGGGGCATGGACCCACAGGAGCCTGGAATAGGCAGGTGGTGGTGATTTCTTGGTACACAGATTGACAAGCATTTTAGGGCTTAGGAAGGAAATTTGTGAATGCCATTTAGAAGGTGGTGTCCATGCTGTTTTGGGGAAAATTATTACCAAGCAATCATCAGGGGATTGTTAGGAGAAGAAACTTGGTCTTTGTGTGCTCATATTCTGCCCTCCCCAAGGAGATGTCCCATGTGCTGTGAAATTCTTGACCCCCTCGGAATTGTCAGGCTAGAAGCAGGGGGATACATAAGTGAGCATAAATTGGATTTTTTTGAGATGGCCTGGGATGTGGGATATTTAACCCATCTGTGTTTTCATCCACACTCAATCAAGCCCACCAAGCCAGAATGGATTTTAAAAGTTAAGGGAGAAAAAAAAAAAAAAGTTAAGGGAGAAACAGTCTTGGAGCATGCGGTGTTCTGGTTGGGCCATGCCAGCTGGTAGGTGAAGACATGCCAATCCCCCTTCTCCCTCTGGGATCTGGCAGGTTAAGGCTCTTCTCATCCCAATTAGGAACGAGGTGGAATAGCAATGTAAGTATTTCATTGAGTGAAAATATCAGAAGTACATAGGGTATGGAGAACTACCTAGGCTTAGGGCATATGAATCACAGGTTAACTTTGATTGTATCTTTCTTTTCCTTTGTTTAGTTTCAGGGAATTTGGGGAGGTGGGTTTGAGCACATACACTTAGGGTATATAAGATTTTCACAAAAACTGGTCGGGGTCTTTGGCTAAGAGGAGACTGCCTTGGGCCCACCAGTGTAATAAACTGTACTCCACTATCTGCATTGTCCTTCTGAGTGAGTTTGTTTCCCGGAACGCATGGCTACACCATTTGGTGCATTGGCCGGGAAATGGAAAAGGAACGAATGAAGTGGAAAAGTAGAAGAAGGCCCGAGAAGGTAAGCAAGATGGAAGGAAATGAATCTAAGGCAACTATATTGGAATGCATGATTAAAATTTTAAAGAAGGGATTTGGAGGAGACTATTGGTTGAAGATGATGCCTAACAGCCTCCACATACTCTTTGAGATCAAATGGCCCCCTGTGGGAATAGGATGGTCACCAGAGGACACCATGAACTGAAAAGCAGTGGAAGCAGCCTATACAGTAGTCACAGGAGAGCCAGGACACCTGGATCAATATTCACATATTGACTCATGGCTTGGGTGAGGTTCTGTATCCAGAAAGGGAAGTGGAAAATATTAATGGCACAAAAATTCAAATGATAAAAAATAAATTCTACAGAATTTGGACGGGGGTGACCTGCACCCTCCCCCATAATGGATGACGATACACCCGCTGCCCAGTACTCCACCAGGACCGGAGGCCGCCTTAATGCCCAATCCAGGGCCAGGTGAAATTTGTGCAGCAGCTGCTGCTCCTCAGGCAGCTCTTTCAGAGATCGTAAAGCCACAGTTTTGGCAGGCTCCAATCCCAGGGATGGAGATCTCTGGTCAATGTCCCCAGGATTCCACCTCAGTGGGATCTCCTAGATTGTATCCACCTCTCCCAGTGAGTACTGATGGGATGGGGGAAGAAAACACAGGAATTAGAGGCTATGTTCTGCCAAGGAACAGGGGGAAAGAACCCCACTACAGATGCCCCTCAGAGAGCTACAACAGCCTCCAGTTCAGGACGCATGTGGGCACTACCATCAGCCCCCTGTAGCCTATTATTACCAGCCATTTTCCTCTATGGATATATTAAACTAGCAGAGACACACTCCACCATACTCGGGGAAGCCACAAGCCATGATTAGGCTTTTTCAAAGCCACTGCCCTACATGGGATGACATAATCCAACATTGGTCTCCCTTTTCAGCACTGAGGAAAGACATAGGATCCTAACTGAGGCCAGAAAATGGTTAAGAGAAATGACACCTGAGGGTACTGCAAACCCTCAGCAGTGGGCAGAACTAGCCACTCCGGATGAGAGGCCCAACTGGAACTGTAACACAGAGGAAGGGAGGGACCTCCTGGAGAGATTTTGAGCAGCTATTTTACAAGAAGGGGGCCCGAAAACCTATGAGAATGGCAAAACCCTCCAAAGTGATTCAAAGGGAAAGCGAATCGCCCTCTGAGTTCTATGAAAGACTGCGTGAGGCTATAGAGTTTATACGCCAATAGATCCAGAGGCTACTGGGTCTCAGATTGTGATAAATGCAGCTTTGTGTCTCAATCCTACCCCAGAAATGTCAGATGGGGGGACATAAAGTGATTCATGAATTTTTATACATCCCCAAATGCCCAGTACCTTTGTTTGGAAGAAACTTGCTATCTAAATTGGGGGCACAAGTGACCTTTCCCCCCATGAAAGACCCACTC
>SJYX01018382.1:7938-101986 GCA_006410675.1 Oreotragus oreotragus
TGTAGTCAAAGCTATGGTTTTTCCAGTAGTCATGTGCAGATATGAGAGTCAGACCATAAAGAATTCTTTGGCTGAGCACCAAAGAACTGATGCTTTCAAATTGTGGTGTTGGAGAAGACTCTTGAAGAGTCTCTTGGACTGCAAGGAGATCCAACCAGTCCATTCTGAAGGAGATCAACCCTGGGATTTCTTTGGAAGGAATGATGCTAAAGCTGAAACTCCAGTACTTTGGCCGCCTCATGCGAAGAGTTGACTCATTGGAAAAGACTGATGCTGTGAGGGATTGGGGGCAGGAGGAGAAGGGGACGACTGAGGATGAGATGGCTGGATGGTACCACTGACTCGATGGACGTGAGTCTGAGTGAACTCTGGGAGTTGGTGATGGACAGGGAGGCCTGGCGTGCTGTGATTCATGGGGTCACAAAGAGTCAGACACAACTGAGCGACTGAACTGAACTGAACTGACTTGAAAAGTATAAATTGAAGACTGAAAATTGTTTGCTGGAAAGATCCCATGGGTGTGGAGTGGCTTGACAACAGCTCTCAGACAATTAGGAACACATAAATTTGCACTGTGTGGGACTTTGATTCATTACCTGACTGTATAAACTGGGAAGTAACTAATCATTGCACAATTTGGCTAAGAAGAATGGGGTCTAATCTTCTAAGTCAAAAAGGAAAGGAGCAAAGATGAGATCTTACTCCTTTCTGGAGTTATAGCATTCTCGATATAGAGACATCAGGTACTTTAAAGATGTGCCCAGGAAGAACACTGCTTTGAAAATACTGTATTTTATTTTTGAGGTATAACTTGGGACTTCCCAGGTGGCATTCATGGTAAAGAATCCATCTGCCAATGCAGGAGACAGAAGGGATGCGGGTTTGATCCCAGGGTCAGGAAGATTCCCTGGAGTAGGGAAGATACCCTGGAGTAGGAGATGGCAGCCTACTCCAGTATTCTTGCCTGGAAGATTCTATGGGCAGAGGAACCTGGCAGGCTATAGTCCATGGGGCCCCAAAGAGTCACACAACTGACTGAGTACTTACATACCATAAAGTGTGTACAATGCATTAATCCTAAGTGTATTGCTCTATGAACTTTTATATGTGTATATGCTCATGGGACTACCACCCAGGTCAAGAATACAATTTTTCCAGTATCCCAAAAGATTTCCTCCTCTTTCCCCTTCTGGTCAGTTTTTATCCTATTTCTATTGAACTGAATCTGAAGATAACTACATTATGATTTGGTTTCCACACTGTCATATTTTTTAAACTCCATCCATTCCTTTTATTGGTTGTTAAGCTCCATGTAAATAGAGTCATATAGAAGGGACTTGTGTGCATATGTCTTCTTTCACATAACATAACGTCTTTGTGGGGGCTTCCCCATTAGCTCAGTGGTAAAGAATCCGCCTACAATGCAGGAGATTCAGGAGATGCAGATTTGACCCCTGGGTTGGGAAGATCCCCTGGAGGAGGGCATGGCAACCCACTCCAGTATTCCTGCCTGAATAATCCCTATGGACAGAGGAGCCTGGCGGGCTACAGTCCAGAGGGTCACAAAGAGTTGGACACGACTGAGCCACAGCGCACACACACACAATGTCTTTGTGATTTATCCATGTTGCTGTGTTAGTAGTTCATTCTGATCAGTTGAGTAGTAATTTCTGTTGTATGGATATACCACAATTTGTTTATCCATTCTCCTGTTGGATCTTTGGATTGTTTCTACTGTATGACTAATATGAATAAAGCAACTGTGAATATTCTGGCTTATGAGTTTTGGTGCACATGCTCACTCATTACTTTTGAGCATATACAGAAGAGTGGAACTGTTAAGGTCACAGGATAGGCTTGCATTTAGCTTCAGTGAAAATGAAAATCACTCAGTTGTGTCCAATGCTTTGCGACCCCATGGATTATATAGTCCATATAATTCTCCAGGCCAGAATACAGGGAGTGGGTTGCCATTCCCTTCTCCAGGGGATCTTCCCAACCCAGGGATTGAACCCAGGTCTCCTGCATTGCAGGCAGATTCTTTACCAGCTGAGCCACAAGGGAAGCCAAAGAACACTGGAGTGGGTAGCTTATCCCTTCTCCAGTGGATCTTCCTGACCCAGAAATTGAAATGGGGTCTTCTATATTGCAGGCAGATTCTTTACCAACTGAGCTATCAGGGAACCCCATCCATTAGCTTCAGTAGATATTGCCAAATGGTTTTCCAAGATGATTTTACCAATTTACACTGGACCAGGAGTTCCAGTTGCTCCACATTTTCACCAACACTTGGTTTTGTTGGTGTTTTTAGTTTAGCTGTTTTTGTAGGAGAGTAGCGATACATTTTTGTGGGTTTAAAAATTTTTTTTAATTTAAAATATTTTAGCAAAATGTACATAACATTTACCATTGTAACCACTTAAAAATGTTGGTGATATTAAGTACATTTACTCTGTTGTACCACTATCCATCTCCAGAACTCTTTTCATCTTGTGAAACTGAAGCTATATCCATCAAACAATAACTCCCCATTTTCTATTCCCCTAGTACCTGGCAAACACCATTCTACTTTTTATCTCTATAAATTTGACCACGTTAAGTACCTCATGGGTTGAAATCCGGAATATTTGTTCTTTTGTAACCCACTTATTTCACTTAGCATAATGTCCTTAAGATTCATTCATGTTGTAGAATGTATTGGAATTTCCTTTCTTTTTACAGCTAAGTAATGTTCCATTGTATGAATATCCACCACATTTTATTTATCCATTTGTCTGTTGGTGGACACTTGGGTTGCTGCCGCCTTTTGGCTATTGTGAATAATGCTGCTAAGACCATGGGTGTATAAATATTTCCTTGAGACCCTGCTTTAATTTTGGGGGGTGCATACCTATAAGTGGAATTGCTGCATTGTATGGTGATTCTGTTTTAATTTTTTGAGGAACCACCATACTGTTTTCCATAGACATTGCACCATTTTACATTCCCAACATTGTGTACAAAGGTTTCAGTTTCTCCACACCCTTGCCAGTGCTTGTTATTTATTTATTTATTATTTTGATAGTAGCCATCCTAATGGGTGTGAGGTGGTCCTTATGGTTTAAATTTATGTTTCCTGATGAGTAATGTTGTTAAATGCCATTTCACATACTTATTGGCATTTGGATATCTTTTTGTGAAATTCCTGTTAAAATCTTTTTCCCAGTTTTGAATTGGATTCTTTGTATTTTTCTTTTTCTTTTTTTGTCATTTCTTTTTATTATTCACATGGATCCTTTGTCAGATATATGTATTACATTTTCTCCCAGTCTGGGTTGCCTTTTCATTGTCACAGTATTTTTTGATGATTTTTAATGAATCTAATTACCTTTTTTTTTTCTATCTTGGGTATTGCTTTTTGCATTCTATTTATGAAGTCTCTACTTACTTTGGGGATATTTTTAAAAGCTTCCCTTCTAGTTACTGAAAATATATGAAGGCAATCTGTTTGGAAGATGCAATAAATTAACCAGAAGCAGATTTCAAAAAAGTATCCTAAGAATGAAAGTTGGTGATGTTCTTTGCTGCAGCAGGTGCCACCAAGGGCTTGGAAAAAAAAGTTTTTTTCCATCAAATACATGCACACTGATGATCTTCCTCAAGCTGCTCCTGTTGCTGTCTCCCCCTACCTCCACTGACTGTGACTTCGGGGCCCCTATAAAGTGGGAAGAACCCTAGGAAAAAGTCCCGGGGATGGCTTGGCCAGAGGAAAGAATGTGGCAAAAGGGATGGTTTTCTATTTTGCCTTAATTTGTAACCTGTACTTTCAAAATGATCCTTCCCCTCCCCTCTTCCATCCCCAAGGAAGGTTGCTGCTCTTTGGCGGTACTTCTTTCTTTGCCTCTGAAATATTTATGTCCCTCAGGATCGTGCCATCCCTCTGCTCCTCTGTCTCCATCTTTTCCCTGAAGGCCCTGTGTTCATCTTCACTCTCCAGTCCTGAGCTGGCCATCTGTCCCTGCTCTGTGTTCTAAAGACACCCCAGGTCTTTATCTCCTGTTTCCCCTACCCATCCCTCAGCATAAGGTCCAGATCTGTATTGTTCTCTGCCTCCTGGACATCTCTCACTGGGTATCCCATAGGTGCCTTTCTAAAAACCCTGTTTTGTTCCTTTCCAGTCCGCTCTTCTACTCTTAATGCCTTAACTGATACATTTGCTATTAATCTAGGCTCCCAGATTAGAAATCTTGGCACTGTCTGCTTCTCCCACACAACTTATATATCACCCTCAAAGCCCATCTATAGTTGATTGACAAGGCTGTTAGGTCCTTCTCCCATCTCTGAAACACTTCAAAGGCATCTTCTCTTCCTTAATATTTACTACCTTGTGATTCAGGTTCCCCCTTGTGATTCAGACTATGGTAATAATTGTCCCAAATTCATCTTTCTGATTCTTACTCTTGCCTCTAATCCCCCACTTCTCATCAGCTTTTGTTTCCTAAAACAGATTTAATCACGTCATTTCCCACTTTAAAATGATGTGTAGCTCTCCACGCCTACAAGAGAGATTCTAATCCTGTAGCTTGATTTACAGTATGACACTCTTCATTATTTGCCTTCAACCTGCTTTTAATGCTCTGTCATCTGCCACTTCCTCCCCACACTCCATCTGTCTTACACTGTTTTCCATTCCTAGAACATTCCTTGAACTCTTTCTGTGCTTTTGCTCATGCTGTTTCTTCTGCTTCTGATGTCTGTTCCTGTCCACTGGTGACTTACTGGTCTTTCCTTAAAAACCACCTCAAATGTGACCTCTTTGACTGAGCCTTCCTACCCTCTAAGTTGACTTTGTTGTTCATACTTTTTTTTACTGTTGTTAGAGGAATGACTCCCTAATTGCAGGCACTATCACATACTAGTCTTCATACCCTTAGATCACCACTTCAAATATAGAAGGCATTTAACAAATGTTCATTGAATGAATAATTCATGACAAAGCATTCCTTACTATATCAGTTAGCTTTGGCTTCTCAACAAACCACCATAGTATTGGTTTGGTTTGTGGTTTAAAACAAACAGCATTTAGTGAGCCCTTGATTCTGTGGGTTGGCAATTTGGGCCAGATTCAGCTGGGTGGTTCTTTGGATCTGGGCAGATTTTTCACCAAGCCGGTTGGGGTCTGGCTCTTCCAGGATGTCCTCAGCTCCTCTCCACATGGTTTCTAGTCTTTAACCAGGCCAGCATGGGCTTGTTAACACTGTGGGTGGCAGGGTTCTAAGAGAGGGGGCAGAGACATGCAAGACCTCTTGAGGATTAGGCTTGCAACTGGCACAAAGTGACTTCCTCTGAATTCTATTATCCAAAACAAGTCACAAAGCCAGCCCTGACTCAGTAGTTGGGGAAATAGATTCCCTCTCTTGAAGGGAGGAGCTGCAGTCATGTTGCAAGGAGCACAGAGAGACGAGAATAATTGCAGACATTTTTACACTTACCTAGCAGCAGGAATGGGCTTCCCCAGTGGCTCAGGGGTAAAGAATCTGCCTGCAGTGCAGGAGACACAAAAAACTTGGGTTTGGTACCTCAGTCGGGAAGATCCCCTGGAGGAAGAAATGGCAGCCCACTCCAGTATTATTGCCTGGAGAATCTCCATGGACAGAGGAGCTTGGCGGGTTACAGTCTGTAGGGTCACAAAGAATCAGATACTACTGAAGTGACTTAGCACGCATGCATGTAGGAGCAGGAATGTGAGAGTAGAGTAGGCTTGGTCCAGAGAGCTGATTCCATTTAAGTCCACAGCAGGGAGAACAGTTTTGACCCTGAAAGATTAAATCTGTTTGAATCTAAGATGAGCCTACCAATATAGTACCAGGGTTCCTAGCATCTTCCTTTGGCCCTCCCCTCAAGTTCTCTCTCTTTATCCTTTTATCCAAAGTATATTTAAGACATCTTTGCTTTCCTCTTGGCATTTATGAGGTATTGATACCATTGATGCTGTGGAATGGGGAAGCTGCTCTTCAGTTCTGGAAAAGGAGTTATGTCTCTCCTCCTTACTTCTGAAAGCTGTTATAGTTAAGCTTGAGCATTGGGGAAGCTTCTCATCATGGAGGACCATTGAGTATCTCACATTGATTTGTCTCTAACATCTGATTTAAGAGGCGTTTTTGGAAGAGGAGGATGTCAGGCAGTGAAAAGAGATATAATTGATTGGGGCTGTTCATCTGTATTCTTCCTCACTTATGTGTGAACATTGAAGCTATCCTTCTACTGGGAAACAGTGAAGTGAACTCACTCAGTCATGTCAGACTCTTTGCGACCCCGTGAACTGTAACCTACCAGGCTCCTCCATCCATGGAATTCTCCAGACAAGAATACTGGAATGGGTTGCCATTTCCTTCTCCAGAGGATCTTCCCCACCCAGGGATTGAACCCGGGTCTCCCGCTTTGCAGGCATACCCTTTAACCTCTGAGCCACCAGGGGAAACAGCAGTAGTAGTTTATCCAGTGTTAATGTTTGTGTGCTTTTCCAGCTGTTACAAACTACTCAGTGGAAACATGAATTCAAATGTTTCTGATTTGCTACCTATTAAAGAATCTTTTCTTAAAGACTAGACTACATTAGAGGAAGTATCGTTCTAACATACAGATAGGAGCTTAGTTCAAATATACATGAAGAGTATGTTAGTAAGTATGCTTAGTAAAATGTACACAAAGTGACCCCAATTTTCCAGAGATAAGGTGGTAACCATGGTTAGGTTTGAGTTTTTCCATAGCTTGGTTTTAGTACACACCTATATGTTTTAGGAGAGCTGTTTGAAATATTTAAAGAAAATATATACATTTTGCCTCATTCAAACTTATAACCAAAAAGCCTGAAAGAATAAGGAGGCCATTAAATGGCCTTAAGACCCTTCTGGCCTCTTTCTGGTCTCTCATGTGTTTTCCTCCTGGCTTATGCCACTCTTAGATTGGCCATCGGCACAATTAGAGGCATGAAAAAGCCACAACTCTTGAGTAAATCCCCTGTCAAAATAACAGATGTGGTAATATTTATGGGTGAAAATAGAACTTGCACTTATGTTAAAAAATGTCTCCTAGAAGTTTTTTCTTACGGCATGCTTTTCCTTTTATTTTTCAGAGAACAAAAGGTTTACATCTTTGAGTTCACATCTCACTTATTTATAGATCAGTTTCTTACTGAATCTCTGTATTGCCTTTGCTACTTATTTAAAATGACAACATCAATTCAGGTGGCCACAGTTAAGTATTTTTAGAAGACAATGACAATTTCAAGTTAGAAAAATCAATATTTTTATTTGTTAATTTATCAAGTCAAGGAATTTTAACAGCTTGCAATAAGGTACTAGTTGAGATAGATAGCATTTACACGTTACTCATGTTTTTGTCTTCTAAAAGAGCTAGTTTGATATTACAGACAACAGTCTAAAATATTTTATATATTATATCCCTAATATGTTGCATAATGTGTGTTTTCCTTACTAAGGTATATCTGTTGTTGTTTAGTTTCAAAGTTATGTCTAATTCTTTTGCAACCCCATTAAATGTAGCCCACCAGCCTCTTCTATCCATGGGATTCCCCAGGTAAGAGTATTGGAGTGGGTTGCCATTTCCTTCTCCAGGAGATCTTCTTGAACAAGGGATCAAATCCACACTTCCTGCATTAGTAGGTGGATTCTTTACCACTGAGACACCAGGGAATCCCATAGTCTCTATGTACTATATTACGTAGAGAGAGAAACACTGTTGTTCTGGTTCCCAGTAGGTTTTTAAATAGTTTGGGGCTTCAGTTTTGTCATCTCTTAACATAAGGGTTGGACTGTTTATTTTAAAAGTCCTATCTTACTCTGACATCCCATCAGTCTTAATACTATGGTTGTGTTTCCCCCCCTCCGATTTTAGTAAGCTTTACCAAAATCTCTTATTGGGATTAAATTTTTATTGTATAAAATGTAGAATGACATTATTATAAGGTTAAAGAAATGAGATCAGGCTAGGTAAAAACCAGGAGTCAAGGATCCATCATTGTAGCATATTCAAATTTATGTCATTGTGGAGTTTTTCTGTGCTTGGTCAAGAGCAGAATGACTACAATCCTACTAAAGAACAGAAACTTTATTGTTGAGTAGGGTGCCTATCCTCAAACTATCCTCTTTATCATAACCTCTTCAAGAATTGTATTAAATTTGAAGGCAGCTGCATGACTTGCCAGGTTTTTGTACCAAGCATTTGACATTCACAAATCCAGGTATGGTTTTCCTTATATTCATTCTGCTTTGGTTTGCTGACTTTCTTGAATTTGAGGGTTCATGTCTTTCATCAGTATTGGAAAATCCTCAGCCATTGTCTCTTCAGATATTGCTTCTGTCCTCACTTCTCTCTGGCTGTCCAATTATGTACATGGTCAGGATACCATGTTTCTTACCTTCTTCTTTCTTCTTTTCTATTTGAGATTTAATGTGAGTTTTCCATTAAGCTTTATCTTTAAGTTTACTAATCCTATCTTCTGCTTTGTCTGTGAAGTGAGAGTCGCTCAGTTGTGTCCAACTCTTTGTGACTCCATGGACTATACAAACCATGGAATTCTCTAGGCCAGAATACTGGAGTGGGTAGCTGTTCCCTTCTTCAGGGGATCTTCCCAACCCAAGGATTGAACCCAGGTCTCCCACATTGCAGGTGGAGTTTTTACTAGCTGAGCCACCAGGGAAGCCCAAAAATACTGAAGTGGGTAGCCTATCCCTTCTCCACTGGATCTTCCTGACCCAAAAATCGAATCAGGGTCTCCTACATTGTAGGTGGGTTCTTTACCAGCTGAGCTACCAGAGAAGCAATTTACATAAACATTTAAAAATATAAAGTGATGCTATGAAGCAGTGTGACAGATTTCCTGCTTTGTACAGTGTGGTATTAAACCCATCCAATGAGTTAATATCAGACACTGCATTTTCTTAATTTCAGATACTTAACTTTTCTAGGATGTTCATTTGATTTTTTATATGGATTCTAGTTCTTTTTTGAAATTCTCCATCTTTTCATCCATTTCCTTTTTTTTCTTATTTTTTAAACCAATTAATCAGTATAATGATCTTACTGAATCCAATAATGCAAATCATCTGTGAGCCTGCATCTATTTGTCTTTTTTCTATTGCATTTTGGTTGCATTTACGTGCAGCTTTTCTCATGTTTAATAATTTTTTTCTTTCTGCCTCTGTTTATTGCTACCAACCCATCTTCCTCCCGAAGAAGGCAATGGCACCTCACTCCAGTACTCTTGCCTGGAAAATCCCATGGATGGAGGAGCCTGGTGGGCTGCAGTCCATGGGGTCGCTAAGAGTCGGACACGACTGAGTGTCTTCACATTCACTTTTCACTTTCATGCATTGGAGAAGGACATGGCAACTCACTCCAGTGTTCTTGCCTGGAGAATCCCAGGGATGGGGGAGCCTGGTGGGCTGCCGCCTGTGGGGTCACACAGAGTTAGACACGACTGAAGTGACTTAGCAGCAACAGCAGCATCATCTTCCTCCACCCCCCTCATGTATATGTGCTGTCATGTGACCCCAGGGACTGCAGTCCACTAGGCTCTTCTCTCCATGGAATTTTCCAGGCAAGAATATTGGAGTGGGTTGGCATTTTCTTCTCCATCATGTCTAATAATTTTTTATTCTGTACCCAGATACAGGGTGTGAAAGAGTCTTTCCAGATTACATCTTCTAGAAAGGATTTCCTTGTCTTCTGTTAGGTAAATATAGTGAGGAGCTGATCACCTTCAGATATTGAGCTAAATTAAGGCCAGGTTGCAGTTTTAGGAAGACTCAATCTAGTTATGGTTGTCCACCCTCCTCAGGCCTGGCTTTCCTGGGCTTTTGATTGAAACCTTACAGTATTTTTGTCTTCTTAACCCAGAAAAAATGAGGGAGATTAAATTTTCCTCCTTTGGCGGTCTTGGACTTACTCGTCTCCTATCTTCTTAGTTTCAAATTCTTGCAACTGTCTTGAGGAGAAACCTGGTTATATATTTGAGGCTGAACACCCACGATAGTAAAAACTTCATCTCTGAAACACTATGAAATACTGGAGAGTTCATTCTGAAAAGAACCTTCAGCCTGCTGTCTTAGCCTCCCTCTTACAGCTCCAGAACTGAACACACAGGTGTATTTTACATCTTTCATATTAGCCTTTGCATGTTCATTAAAAGCTTTGCTGATTTCTTTTCCACAGTAGAAATCCTGTCTCTTGGTCTCATGAATATGAACCCAAAGGTCCGAGGTGCCCCGAGGGAAGATGATCAGCAATTATCTGCTCACCTCAGAACGGCTCCCTTCATTTGATGTTGTTGTACTTGAGTCCTTTATAGTCTAATGGAAGACTCACACCTTTTTTTACTGCATAAAACATATAAAATGGAATCTGAAACTTCATAATACATCATATTTACATCTTCATCTATTCTTCGAGTGGAGTCTACTGTTTAAACATTGCTAGGCTGCTTCAGTCATGTCCAATTCTTTGTGATCCCATGGACTGTCACTTGCCAGGCTCTTCTGTCCAGTTTACTGCATAAAACATATAAAATGGAATCTGAAACTTCATAATACATCATATTTACATCTTCATCTATTCTTCGAGTGGAGTCTACTGTTTAAACATTGCTAGGCTGCTTCAGTCATGTCCAATTCTTTGTGATCCCATGGACTGTCACTTGCCAGGCTCTTCTGTCCAGGGGATTCTCCAGGCAAGAATACTGGAGTGGGTTGCCATGCCCTCCTCCAGAGGATCTTTCTGACCCAGGAATCGAACCTGTGTCTCTTTCATCTCCTGCATTGGCAAGCGGGTTCTTTACCACTAATACCATGTGGTGTTTAAACAGTAAACATTTTTCAGCTTTATGATAAAAGTAATTTTGGTTAGAAGCACCTCAGTTCAGTTCAGTTCAGTTCAGTCACTCAGTCATATCCAACTCTTTGCGACTCCATAGACTGCAGCACGCCAGGCCTTGCTGTCCATTACTAACTCCCAGAGCTTGCTCAAACTCATGTCCATTGAGTCAGAGATGCCATCCAACCATCTCATCCTCTGTCGTTCCCTTTTCCTCCTGCCTTCAATCTTTCCCAGCATCAGGGTCTTTATCAATGAGTTGGTTCTTCACATCAGGTGGCCAAAGTATTGGAGCTTCAGCTTCAGCATCAGTTCTTCCAATGAATAGTCAGGACTGATTTCCTTTAGGATGGACTGGTTGGATCTCCTTGCTGTCCAAGGGACTCTCAAGAGTCTTCTCCAACACCACAGTTCAAAAGCATCAGTTCTTCCATGCTCAGCTTTCTATATAGTCCAACTTTTGAATGCATACATGACTACTGGAAAAACCATAGCTTTGACTAGATGGACCTTTGTTGGCAAAGTAATGTCTCTGCTTTTTAATAAGCTGTCTAGGTTGGTCATAATTTTTCTTCCAAGTAGCAAGCGTCTTTTGTCTTTTAATTTCATGGCTGCAGTCACTGTCTGCATTGATTTTGGTTTCAAGAAAAATAAAGTCTGTCACTGTTTCCACTGTTAATCTACCCATTTTCCATGAAGTGATGGGACTGGATGCCATGATTTAAGTTTTCAGAAATGTTGAGTTTTAAGCCAACTTTTTCACTCTCCTCTTTCACTTTCATCAAGAAGCTCTTTAGTTCTTCACTTTCTGTCATAAAGGTAGTGTCATCTGCATATCTGAGGTTATTGATATTTCTCCCTGCAGTCTTGATTCCAGCTTGTGCTTCATCCAGTCCAGCATTTCTCATGATGTACTCTGCATAGAAGTTAAATAAGCAGGGTGACGATATACAGCTTTGATGTACTCCTTTTTCAATTTGGAACCAGTCTGTTGTTCCATGTCTAACTGTTGCTTCCTGACCTGCATATAGGTTTCTCAAGAGGCAAGTCAGGTGGTCTGGGATTCCCATCTCTTTCAGAATTAACAGTGTGTTATGATTCACACAGTCCAAAGCTTTGGCATAGTCAGTAATGCAGAAGTAAATGTTTTTCTGGAACTCACTTGATTTTTCAATGATCCAAAGGATGTTGGCAATTTGATCTATGGTTTTTCTGCCTTTTCTAAATCCAGCTTGAACATCTGGAAATTCAAGGTTCATGTACTGTTGAAGCCTGGCTTAGAGGATTTGGGGCATTACTTTGCTAGAATGTGGAATGAGTGCAATTGTGTGGTTCTTTGAACATTCTTTGACATTGCCTTTCTTTGGGATTGGAATGAAAAGTGACCTTTTCCAGTCCTGTGGCCACTGCCGAATTTCCCGAATTTGCTGGCATATTGAGTGCAGCCCTTTCACAGCATCATCTTTCAGGATTTGAAATAGCTCAACTGGAATTCCATCACCTTCCCTAGCTTTGTTCGTAGTGATGCTTCCGAAGGCCCACTTGACTTCACATTCCAGGATGCCTGGCTCTAGGTGAGTGATCACACCATCGTGATTATTTGGGTCATGAAGATCTTTTTTGTATAGTTCTTCTGTGTATTTTTGCCACCTCTTCTTAATATCTTCTGCTTCTGTTAGGTCCATACCATTTCTGTCCTTCATTGTGCTCATCTTTGCATGAAATGTTCCCTTGGTATTTCTAATCTTCTTGAAGCACCTGCTGACTCATTATTTCCCAAGGACGAGAATGGGAACCGTTTGATAATATGGTCTTGTTCAAAATATTTCATTGCATTTTTCCAGTTTTTCCATTATAATTTGTCTAGAAAACATTTTGTAGGTAGAGGATGGGAATGAAGGCAGTTTCCGTCAGTTTAAAACTCTCAGATGGATTCCTTAGTAGATCCATTTTCTATTTTGTACTAAAAGAAGACATAATTGTCATTACCACTCCTCCCATTTGTGAAAAGAATTTGCTCCAAAGAATTCTAATACCATTAATAGGCAGCATCCATATGGTTAGCAGATGGAAAAAGGAGAGAAGGAGCCCCTCAGATTATTTAAATTAGAATCATTTCATTGTTAAGGAGCAGTTCAGTTGTTAACTTTTCTCTGAAGCTGTGTAGACCTGGCCAGGGCTGAGAGCCCCGGGGCTGGTGTGAGCCCTGAGTTCCGGTGTCAGCTCTGCTTACCACAAGTCATGTGTCCCAGGGGAGTCTTGTTTTCTCATCTCGAGAATGACATTGAAGTAGTTGAATCCTAGTTCTCTCTTTCTTTGTCCTTTGGATTCCATTCATCACTTGAAAATTAAGATTGTACTTGCATTTCAATAAAGCGTACTGCCAGAATCAATTAAAAGAATCAATCTGCAAATTCCTTTTGACTCATGAATTTTCTGTGTTTGTGACACCAAATGCTGCGCAATACTCTATGTGCAGTACATCACTATGAAAAAAAATCTGAGTCAGTACCTGGATTCAAGTCCCAGGTTTGTCATTTGTCTGCTTTGAGGCCTTGGACACATCATCAACTTCTATTAGCCAAACTGAGGCTGGAAAATGGGTAGAAGAGCAGCCTTACCTCTTTCAGAGCTTTTGTGAAGGTGGACTAAAACGTTTCATGTGTGAAGGCTCCTCATGAACAGTAAAGTGCTGTAAAAACATTAATTACCATTAGGACTGTAATGACACAGGCCTTGTCAGCAGTAACCATCTGTTTGTTGTGGCTGTCACTATCAAAAATGAGATGTGAAAACAGCCCAAGAGTATTTAAATTCCCTACACCTTGACTTTGGTTCCCATTTCCCTTCTGGGGGGGAGACGTGGTGTAGGTAAGCTGACACTGTTCAAGGTATAAACTCTTTCTTTGAAGCCGTTGAAGTGTAGAGCTGGATGGGTTGGTGTGATTATTTAGCAAATCTCCCTCTTTTAAAGATGCAGTTTAACTGACTTGCTTAAGGTAACAGAGCTTCTTCAAGGTAAAACCACAACTAAGACCGGTAAGTGTTCCTGGTTTAAACCCTGATCTGTGCAATTACTTCTACAATTTTGGTCGAGGACCAAAATAAACAGATTGCTTTTGCTTTCAAACCTTGGGATATTCCATTTCCCTTCTCCCTTGCCTCCTGACATCTTTCACTTCTCTCCTACTTCACAGCCCCCACTCCAGTTCTGGTGGTGGTATCTCTCCCCACCTCAGAGAAGAGGGTTCTTCTTCTAGCTCTCACCCAAAGCTGCCCCCACCGTGTGATTTTGTTTCTGACCCCATTTGCCTTCTCTGGGATTTATTCTGTTACTTTTATCTTTGTCTTATATTGTCTTTCTTTCCCTTTCTGTTGGTTCAATGATGGTATCCAAGCTCATTGTACATGTTTTTTTGTTGTTTACTTCATCATACACACTACTTCTTTTCAATGCTTGGTTACTGGAAAGAGAGATTGGTAAGTAGTCACTGCTCTCTCACTATTCATTCATTCCTTTTCTTTTTCTTCATTTTTTTAATTGTGGTAAAGCACACAGAACATACAACTGGCTATCCTAACCATTTTTACATACACAGCTCAGTTGTATTAAATACATTCATAATGTTATGCAATCACCATCCATCTCCAGATGCTTTCTTATTTTTCAAAACTGGAACACTGGCCCCCAAGCCCTCAGCAAGCACCCACTCTATTATCTTCTATGTGATTTTTCCATGTATTTCTTATGTAGTAATGTATAGGCTCAGTGACTAGTGCTTGCTGGTTGCCCAGAAAAGCTACCGTGCTGCCTCTCTCCTTCTTAGTCTCCCTACTGTGCCTCTTGCCCATCTGTTTATTTTTTCTCACTCTCTGCCTTCTTGTGCCCCCTGCTCTGCCCTCTCCCCTCCCATTTGTTGCCATTTTCTGGCCTCTTATGGGGCCAACTTGCCACCCAGCTTCTGGGCACTTTTTCTCCTTGTTTGGCCTCTTCAATTACTTCTTCTCAGGATCTAGGCTGGCTTCCTTCCCCACTTCTATTTTTAAATTTTTTAAAAAAATATTTATATTGGAGTATAGCTGCTTTGGGCTTCCCAGGTAGCTCAGCGGTAAAGAACCTGCCTGCAATGTGGGAGACTTGGGTTTGATCCCTAGGTTGGGAAGATCCCCTGGAGAAGGGAATGGCTACCCACTTCAGTATTCTTGCCTGGAGAATTCCATGGACAGAGGAGCCTGGCGGGCTATAGTCCATGGAATCCCAAAGAGTTGGATATAACTAAGCACAGCACAGCAGCAGCAGCAGCAGCAGCATAGTTTATTTATAATGTTGTATTCGTTTCTGATGTACAGCAAAATGATTCAGTTATACACATACACATGTATCTCTTCTATTTCAAATTCTTTTCCCATTTGGGTTTGTTACATAATATTGAGTAGAGTTCCCTGTGCTATATAGTGGATCCTTGCTGATTTTCTATTTTATGTATAGTAGTATGTACATGTCAATCACAGACTTCCTATCTATCTCCCTCACCTTTCCCCTTTGGTAACTATAAGTTTGTTTTCCATGTCTGTGAGTCTGTTTCTGTTTTCTAAATAAGTTCATTTGTATCATTTTTTTTAGATTCCACATATAAATGATATCATATGATATTTGTCTTTGTTTGACTGTCTTCACTTAGTATAATAATTTCTGACGTTCTTCTGCAGTGGAATTCAGCAACAACACAGTCCCCTACCCACTCTTCCTCCATCTAGGCTCACCAGCCTGCAGGGACTGTTTACTCACACCTTTGACCGCACCATGCTGAGCCTTCATGCCTTCAGCACCTTGCTTCTCTTTACTTCCATAAACATTCAGCTAAAATGCCTTTAGCTCCACAGAACTTTGGGAGTCCTTCTAGCAGCTCCAATTTCAGTGTTGGTGGGATCCATCTTGTCCCCCTGCCCACTCAGTGAGTGCTTCCTGGACTGGAGTTGTGGATGATTGTTTATCAGACTTGCCCTTAGCCCTGAATCAGTGAAGGAGAACATTCATTCACTTCTATAGATAAGTGCTTTTCTGATTGAAGAGGTTGAATGTTGATCAACCATGGGGAACATTAAGGTATGAAATCAGGAAAGATTCACATAGTACTTTATTGTGGTCATCTGAATTAGCTAGTTTTTTGAACGTTGAGTTATTTTACATGAAGTACCACAGTGTGCTGGGTAGACTGATAGCCCTCTAAAGATGTCCATACCTTAAACCCTGGAACCTCTGACCATGTTAAATGGCAAAGGGGAATTAAGGTTACAGATGGAATATAAGGTTGCTCACCTAACTTCAAAATAGGTTATCCTAGATTATTTGGGTGGACCTAGGGTAATCAAAAGGATCCTTAAAAGTGGTATGTAATGTAAAATGTCCTTATAGCTAAGTTCATGGACTACTGAGAGTCTTAAATTGCCTTGAATATTATCTTTGGTTAATGCTTCCTTCACTGATAAATTCCTTTCTATAGCAGATATAATTCTATCAGTTTTCTGTGATATTAGCTGTATTGAATGCTTTTATTGAATGCTTATATGAGTCAGGTGCTTTATATCTGTTACCATATTGAATGTGCTAAATAACCCAAGAAGTAGATATTATTAAGTCCTTTTATGGATGAGGAAACAGGCAGAGTGATTAACTTACACAAGGTCACACTGCTAGTAACCAGTGACCCTGAGGTGTAATTGCACATATAAAGAAGAATTCTGAGATGTCACATTTTCCCTTTTGCAAGGCATGCTCATGGTTTATACTAATGTTATATTTTTAAAAAGTCTTGCCTTAAAATTTGAAAGTTGAAGATTAATTTGGACTTCGTCAAAGCAATATGACACCACTGTAGCCAACATAGAAAATAGAGGACAAAAATTAACCTGTAGTCCAAAAAATCTTTTAAAAATTCTTTAATTTTATATTGGAGCATGGTTGATTAACAATGTTGTGTTAGTTTTAGGTGTACAGCAAAGTGATTCAGTTATACATACACATGTATCTCTTCTTTTTCAAATTCCTTTCCGAAAAACATCTTGATTATATTTTGGTATATTTCCTTTCAGTCCTTTTGTTCCTGTGCATACGTATGTTGCAGTTTCCCACAGCTGTCATCATGGTCATCTTATACCTTTCTTATTTTACATCATGTATTTTTTATATCACGTGTCATTATCTTTAATAGACAATAGGTGTTTGCCAATTTTGATTAGAAATGATGCTTTAAGAACAGTTACCATCTAAGACATGCTGTTCTCTTGGCAGAGAGCAGGAACATGATCCAAATCACACAACACAGTTAAAACCTGCTGGGAGGTGGCCGATGTCATATATACTCACATTTCTGTTGGGCAAAGTATGTCATGGACCCAAACCCAAAGTCAGTGAAGTGGCACATATACTTCTCCCCATGACGACCCACAGGATGAACAATCCTATCACAGAGAGGGAGAAGTCATAGGGAATAGTGGTCCTACTTACCACCAGGAAAGGATGAGATGATTAGAAGTAGAACATAAAAATAGAAGTAAATAAAAGTTAGGAGAGAGGTTGTTGGGTTTTGAACCTAGACTGTGACCTTGAACAGAGGCTTTGTCTTCAGGTGCCTCTAATGTGAAATGGAAGGGTTAAAAAAAAATGATGTGTTGAAAGCATGCTGCACTTTGCCTGACACGTAATAGGCTGCCAGCCAGGGTTAGTTTCCTTCAAAGATGTTGTTTTGCCAAGGTACTGAATGTGCTGTTTTAGGGCCCTTGTTTGGATCACACTCAACTTTTTTGGGTTTTAACTCAAATATATAATGTTGTGGATTTTTTAGTCATTAAATAAAAGTGAAACTCTCTCAGTCGTGTCCAACTCTTTGTGACCCCATGGACTATATAGTCCATGGAATTCTCCAGGCCAAAATACTAGAGTGGGTAGCCTATCCCTTCTCCAGAAGATCTTCCCAACCCAGGAATCTAACCAGGGTCACCTGCATTGCAAGTGGATTCTTTCCCAACTGAGCTATCAGGGAAGATTGGCCTAATTTGTGGATTATTTTTCTTAAATTCCTTTAAAAAGTGCATAATCACTGGGGAGCTAATTTTAAATTCCTGGCTTCCAGGAATTCCCAAGGGGCTTCCCAGGTGGCCCTAGTGGTAAAGAACCCACCTGCCAATGCAAGAAACATAAGAGATGCAGAAGGAAATGCCAACCCACTCCAGTATTCTTGCCTGGAGAATCCCATGGACAGAGGAACCTGGTGGGCTACAGTTCACAGGGTTGCAAAGAGTCAGACACGACTTAGCATGCAAGCACGCAGGAATTCCNAGAACCCACCTGCCAATGCAAGAAACATAAGAGATGCAGAAGGAAATGCCAACCCACTCCAGTATTCTTGCCTGGAGAATCCCATGGACAGAGGAACCTGGTGGGCTACAGTTCACAGGGTTGCAAAGAGTCAGACACGACTTAGCATGCAAGCACGCAGGAATTCCCAAGGGCAGGAATCACCATTTCCCAGGTGATTATGTATTCTTAGTTGCATAAAGGGTGGTCCATGGGCCCTGAGCATCCCCATCATGTGCAGGCTTGTTAGAAATGCAGCATCTGGGGTTCCCATCAGACCTACTGTGTCACATTCTGCATTTCAACAACATCATCAGGGGATTCGTATGTATATTAAAATTTGAATAGCACTCTTATATTTGATCCTTAGAAATGCTGTAATTTGAATTATTCTTTGCCTTTCAATTTGACCATAAAGAATAAATCAATAACGATTAGGTTGAAAAAATTGGTGTATACAATATTTAAAATAGGCACAGTTAGAACAGTAGTTCTTTAGAATTGTTTTTTCTTTTTCAACTTCTATGGGGAAAAAAAACATTATTTTATCTATAATGTTTAATCTTGATTACAAGTGGTTTGGGCAAGAACAGTGTGTTTGGCTTACTTGAATTTCAGAAGTCTTGGTTTTATGAGTTCAAACTCAAACAATATTAAAAGTAATTTAACGTGTAACATTTTGAGTCTTTGGGACAAAGTGATAATCATTAGTGCTGCTTGTCCCTGTTCTTTGATAGTAATCTTGTTCTTGAATTTCCTTATGTGTAGATTCTATGTCTGAGGACGTAAGTGCCGGGAGGTTGAGTGTGGACACTGATGGAAGTAAGGTTTAAAAGCACTGATACAAACAGATGCACAACCAGTTTAATGTGTTTGCCTGGTTTTAAGGCAAATCTGCACCTGTGTTTATCAATAAAGTTTTATCAGAACTCAGTCCATTTATTAACTTAATCATCTATGTCTGATTGCAAGATACAATGGCAGCAGAATGACAGACACCACTGTGTGGTGGCCTGTGAGCTTCAGCTGTGTACTGTCTGGCCATTTATGGAAGAAATTTGTCAACCTCTGGTAGGAACAGTGAAAGATAGCCTTTGGCATGTGTGTGAAATTCTTGAGAAAGGTGTTTGAAGAATCTTGATTAAAAGAAAATAAGAAAGGAGTCAGTCTAACATTTAATAAGGTTTCATTTTTCTTCTTCCAAATTATATGTTTGTGTTAGGGCCCTGAACTTTGCCACTTTAAGTCTTTCGACTGATCCTTTTCAAAGTACTCAAGATGACCCTATGATCAGATACTGACTGTACTACACCAATTCAGTAGTTAATCAGTGAATGGTGTGTATTTTTATATATTTATTGGGTGCATGCTACTTCCTTCCTGCAGCACAATGACCATTTTCCCCTCCAAACCTACCAATCTTAGGCTCTTCTTTACCTGGGGTGCCGCCTTGTGGTGGGCTGTGGGCCCTTCACTGATGAACTCCTGCCTGGCTTAGTCATCAAGGGAGGTGAATCAACCATGGGGTGACTCATTGCAAACCCCGCTCAGAATCAGAAGCCCTATCATATACCTTAGAGATCATGAATTATTAGACTGGGACTACATTCTGGTGGCTACAGTTTAGAAAAAAATCCCCTATTAAGATTCTTAACCCTTTTCCTCCCACTATAAATGGACTTAGAGTAAATGTTTTAAAAAAAATAGTCGTGAGGTCTTTTTCAAGGATTTAATCTTGATTTACATTTTATTTAATTTAGTATCTCTCACATTTTGATCTTTATGGTTGTATGTATAGATATATTTAAAAATAATGTACATATATACACTTATGTGTATTATCCATGTATTGTGTGCATGCAAGTATATAACAAATTCTCATTTCTAGTAAGCCTTGTTACTGAGTTGAGAGGAGAAGAGACTACCATTAAACACTTAACAAGCTCTTTCCATTTCTGGACCCCTGCCTGTCTGTGATGAATTGTCCTCAGGTAGGTGTTAATCCATCACTTATTCAATAATCAACAAACAGAACCTTTATGCAAAGAATCACATCCATTGTCTTACTTTCCACTTATTTCTGGGTAAAATATGGTGACATAGCACAGCAGTCCACCAGTAATTCTTTGATTCAGTAGTAATTGCTAAAGTCTTAACTAAAGACCAAAATACCCTCAAAATCCCAGATAAAGATTATACCACTTATTTACGACTATGTCAGAAGAGAAAAATGCATATGTACTAAATAATCAGTTGCTTAGCTGTACATGTTGGACACCATGTTGTTATTTTCAAGATATAGTAATAATGAGCAAAATTATCAACCAGATTATTCTGCTGTAACTTTCACTAGTCCACCTGGATGAAGATAAAGAGAAAAGTGGTATTCATAAGAATAGACAGATCTGGGATAGATTCAGCATAAATAGCTCTTTAGAGACGTTTGAAACTATAGTTTTCAGCTAAATGTCCACATAGTTTAAAGATGTATTCATTCCTGAATGTTGCCAAGCATCCGAGTGCCATGAGTAGCTTGCAACAGCAATTTGTGTGGTTGCTATGTTCAAAACCCTAAAATAAGCAAGTGGAAAATACTGTTAGAGTGGGTAAATATTACTGTAGTAACAACTTATTTTCTATAGGAGAAATTTGGAAAGTAAAACGAGGATCCCTGGAACTTGGGTAGAAATACATTTTGCACAAAATGGAGAATACATAAGAAGAAAAGTCATACTTCTGATCCTGCTTTTCGTTAAGAATACTTTTCCTTATGAAACGGAATAACTTAAAATGTCACATTGTGAGTGACTTTGTAATGCCCTCTTTGGTTTAGATAAAATCAAGAGAAGATGCAAAGCCCTGAGAGAAATGTCATTCCATTTTCCTTTTTTTTTTAAGCATCAGTTCAGTTCAGTCACTCAGTCCTGTCCAACTCTTTGTGACCCCATGGACTACAGCACACCAGGCTTCCCTGTCCATCACCAACTCCCAGAGGTTACTCAAACTCATGTCCATCAAGTCAGTGATGCCATCCAGTCATCTTATCCTCTGTCGTACCCTTCTCCTCCCACCTTCAATCTTTCCCAGCATCAGGGTCTTTTCCAATAAGTCAGTTCTTCGAATCAGGTACCCAAAGTATTGGAGCTTCAGCTACAGCATTAGTTCTTCCAATGAATATTCAGGACTGATCTCCTTTAGAATTGACTGGTTGGATCTCCTTGCAGTCCAAGGGACTCTCGAGAGTCTTCTCCAACACCACAGTTCAAAAGCATCAATTCTTCTGTGCTCAGCTCTCTTTAAGTCCAACTCTCACATCCATACATGACTACTGGAAAAACCATAGTTTTGACTAGATGTACCTTTGTTGGCAAAGTAATGTCTCTGCTTTTTAATAAGCTGTTTAGGTTGGTCATAACTTTTCTTCCAAGGAGCAAGCGTCTTCTAAGTTCATGGCTATAGTCACCATGTGGAGTGATTTGGGAACCCAAAAAATAGTCTCTTACTCTTTCCATTGTTTCCCCATCTATTTGCCATGAAGTGATGGGACCAGATGCCATGATCTTAGTTTTCTGAATGTTGAGTTTTAAGCCAACTTTTTCACTCTCCTTTTTCACTTTCATCAAGAAGCTCTTTAGTTTTTCTTCACTTTCTGCCATAAGGGTGGTGTCATCTGCATATCTGAGGTTATTGATATTTCTCCTGGCAATCTTGATTCCAGCTTGTNTTTTCTATAGGAGAAATTTGGAAAGTAAAACGAGGATCCCTGGAACTTGGGTAGAAATACATTTTGCACAAAATGGAGAATACATAAGAAGAAAAGTCATACTTCTGATCCTGCTTTTCGTTAAGAATACTTTTCCTTATGAAACGGAATAACTTAAAATGTCACATTGTGAGTGACTTTGTAATGCCCTCTTTGGTTTAGATAAAATCAAGAGAAGATGCAAAGCCCTGAGAGAAATGTCATTCCATTTTCCTTTTTTTTTTAAGCATCAGTTCAGTTCAGTCACTCAGTCCTGTCCAACTCTTTGTGACCCCATGGACTACAGCACACCAGGCTTCCCTGTCCATCACCAACTCCCAGAGGTTACTCAAACTCATGTCCATCAAGTCAGTGATGCCATCCAGTCATCTTATCCTCTGTCGTACCCTTCTCCTCCCACCTTCAATCTTTCCCAGCATCAGGGTCTTTTCCAATAAGTCAGTTCTTCGAATCAGGTACCCAAAGTATTGGAGCTTCAGCTACAGCATTAGTTCTTCCAATGAATATTCAGGACTGATCTCCTTTAGAATTGACTGGTTGGATCTCCTTGCAGTCCAAGGGACTCTCGAGAGTCTTCTCCAACACCACAGTTCAAAAGCATCAATTCTTCTGTGCTCAGCTCTCTTTAAGTCCAACTCTCACATCCATACATGACTACTGGAAAAACCATAGTTTTGACTAGATGTACCTTTGTTGGCAAAGTAATGTCTCTGCTTTTTAATAAGCTGTTTAGGTTGGTCATAACTTTTCTTCCAAGGAGCAAGCGTCTTCTAAGTTCATGGCTATAGTCACCATGTGGAGTGATTTGGGAACCCAAAAAATAGTCTCTTACTCTTTCCATTGTTTCCCCATCTATTTGCCATGAAGTGATGGGACCAGATGCCATGATCTTAGTTTTCTGAATGTTGAGTTTTAAGCCAACTTTTTCACTCTCCTTTTTCACTTTCATCAAGAAGCTCTTTAGTTTTTCTTCACTTTCTGCCATAAGGGTGGTGTCATCTGCATATCTGAGGTTATTGATATTTCTCCTGGCAATCTTGATTCCAGCTTGTGCTTCTTCCAGTACAGCATTTCTCATGATGTATTCTGCATGTAAATTAAATAAGCAGGATGACAATATACAGCCTTGACATATTCCTTTCCCTATTTGGAGCCAGTCTGTTTTTCCATGTCCAATTCTAACTGTTGTTGCTTGACCTGCATACAGATTTCTCAAGAGGCAAGTCAGGTGGTCTGGGATTCCCATCTCTTTCAAAATTTTCCACAATTTGTTGTGATCCACATAGTCAAAGGCTTTGCCATAGTCAACAGAAGTAGATGTTTTTCTGGAACTCACTTGCTTTTTTGATGATCCAAGGGATGTTGGCAATTTGATCTCTGGTTCTTCTGCCTTTTCTAAACCTAGCTTGAACATCTGGAACTTCACAGTTCATGTACTGTTGAAGCCTGGCTTGGAGGATTTTGGGCATTACTTTGCTAGCGTGTGAGATGAGTGCAATTGTGTGGTAGTTTGAGCATTCTTTGGCATTGCCTTTCTTTGGGACTGGAATGAAAGCTGACCTTTTCCAGTCCTGTGGCTACTGCTGAGTTTTCTGAATTTGCTGGCATATTGAGTGCAGCACTTTCACAGCATCATCTTTTAGGATTCAAAGCAGCTCAACTGGAATTCCATCACCTCCACTAGCTTTGTTCATAGTGATGCTTTCTAAGGCCTACTTGACTTCACATTCCAGGATGCCTGGCTCTAGGTGAGTGATCACATCATCATGATTACCTGGGTCATGAATATCTTTTTTATACAGTTCTTCTGTGTATTCTTGCCACCTCTTCTTAATATCTTCTGTTTGTTAGTTCCATACCATTTCTGTCCTTTATTGAGCCCATCTTTGCATGAAATGTTCCCTTGGTATCTCTAATTTTCTTGAAGAGATTTCTAGTCTTTCCCATTCTATTGTTTCCCTCTACTTCTTTGGGTTGATCACTGAAGAAGTCTTTCTTATCTCTCCTTGCTATTCTTCAGAACTCTACATTCAAATGGATATATCTTTCCTTTTCTCCTTTGTCTTTAGCTTCTCTTCTTTTCTCAGCTATTTGTAAGGTCTCCTCAGACAATCATTTTGCCTATTTGTATTTCTTTTTCTTGGGGATGGTCTTGATCACTGCCTTCTTTACAATGTCACGAACCTCTTTCCATAGTTCTACAAGCACTCTGTCTAATCCCTTGAATCTATTTGTCACTTCCACTGTATAATCCTAAGGGATTTGATTTAGGTCATACCTGTGTGGTCCAATGAGTTGACTCATTGGAAAAGACTCTGATGCTGGGAGGGATTGGGGGCAGGAGGAGAAGGGGACGATAGAGGATGAGATGACTGGATGGCATCACCAACTCCATGGACATGAGTTTGAGTGAACTCCGGGAGTTGGTGATGGACAGGGAGGCCTGACGTGCTTCAGTTCATGGGGTCACAAAGAGTCGGACACGACTGAGCAACTGAACTCAACTGAACTGAACTCAACTGAACTGAACTGTGTGGTCTAGTGGTTTTCCCTGCTTTCTTCAATTTCAGTCTGAATTTGGCAATAAAGAGTTCATGATCTGAGCCACAGTCAGCTCCTGGTCTTGTTTTTGCTGACTGTATAGAGCTTCTCCATCTTTGGCTGCAAAGAATGTAATCAATCTGATTTCAGTATCGACTGTCTGGTGATGTCCATGTGCAGAGTCTTCTCTTGTGTTGTTGGAAGAAGGTGTTTGCTATGACCAGTGAGTTCTCTTGGCAAAACTCTGTTAGCCTTTGCCCTGCTTCATTCTGTACTCCAAGGCCAAATTTGCCTGTTACTCCAGATGTTTCTTGACTTCCTACTTTTGCATTCCAGTTCCCTATAATGAAAAGGACATTTTTTGGGGGTGTTAGTTCTAGGAGGTCTTGTAGGTCTTCATAGAACAGTTCAACTTAAACTTCAGCATTAGTGGTCGGGGCATAGATTTGGATTGCCGTGATATTGAATGGTTTGCCTTGGAAACAGAGATCATTCTGTCATTTTGGAGATTGCACCCAAGTACTGCATTTTGGACTCTTGTTGACTATGATGGCTCCTCCATTTCTTCTAAGGGATTCTTGCCCACAGTAGTAGATGTAATGGTCATCTGAGTTAAATTCACCCATTCTAGTCCATTTTAGTTCACTGATTCATAGACTTTACTTCCAGGTTCCTATGCAGTATTGCTCTTTGCATTATCGGACTTTACTTTCATCACCAATTACATCCACAACTGGGTGTTGTTTTTGCTTTGGCTCCATGTCTTCATTCTTTCTGGAGTTATTTCTTCATTGTTCTCCAGTAGCATATTGTACACCTATCAACCTGGGGAGTTCATCTTTCACTGTCTTATCTTTTTGCCTTTTCATACTGTTCATGGAATTCTCAAGGCAAGAAATTTTTAGCATGGCAATACCAAAATATGCTCTTCATATGAAGTATATTGTTCTAGAAAATACAATTTTTTATCTTTTTAAATTCTGTTAAATCAGATAACTCTCTTGACCATGAAATTATTTAAATACAGTCTGGATCTCCTGAGTTTCCTTTTGCTTGGATAGGATAGAAAAATGCCCATATAATTATTAAAGCCACTTTTTTGATAATAAAGTACTGACAGCTTCTTTGCCATCTATTCAACTACTGTCCTGGCCTCATCCTTAGCTTCACATTAGAATTATCTGGAGAAGATTGTACAAAATATAGGAGCCTGTGCTTCATCTCAAATTTCTGATTCAGTTGATTTGAGATGGGCCATGGGTGTGTGTATGTGTGTTAAACTACCGATGAGATTGTAGTATGCAGCAAGGCTTGAGAATTACTGTTCTAGGGCCTTGACAAATCCTTGACAATTAACCAGATCTATTAACTGATGATGATCTGTAAAATGATGTAAACAACTGTAAGTTTAGGTAGATGCAGCAAATTATGGTGGTCTCAAAGTACCCTCCAGCTCTGAGTTTCTAGGATTCAAATCCAGGTACTGCAGGGGATATCTGATTAATGATTGTATTGGCCAATTTGTTCGAGACACTTAGCAAGGAAACACCTTTGTGACAAAGTAGACTTGGTCTGGTGGGGTGGATTATCTGACTTAGAGGCAGCTTCACTCAGCAGAATGATGGTCCCACGCTTTTGCATTAAAGGGTTTCCATAAAACAATCCCATGAGATTGGTTTTATTCTATTTGGACAACTTGGGACACTGAGGCTTAAAGAGAGGATACCTGATTAGGAGGTGGCAGAGCCAGCTTTTGCAAACAGGTCTGTTTGTCTCTTAGCTACATTCTTTTTCCTCCTTCTCATACTGTTTCTCAAACATTGAAGGGATTTTCCATGACCTTAGTTGCTCTGCTATGAGTGTTCAGGAACAAGGTTACCTGTGAGGATGAAAGAGCTCAGGAGCTGCTCATGCTGTCACAGTAATGCCATGTGTGTTTGAACACGTTTGGACTAATGTGGATGAATGATCACCATTGATGGGTGACATACATATCCTTAATGTTTTCAGGCTGGAAGGCTCTATTATTTTTATATAAATGTTATATTGTAATCATTTAACATGTACATGGAAAAGGGGTTCTTGGAATTCTTTTCAGAAAAAGAACTATTAGAATAATCTGTTAAAGTCTTTATTTATTGAATGTGTTAAATGTAATTTATTGACAGTCCTGTTAAACTTGTCATCTACTAATAATTTCAAGTGAAGCAGTTCTTTGTGGTCAATTTTTATTAACTGAATCATTGGTAATGCCTTTGCTTAGACGTTTACAGGTCAGTTTAAGAATTAAACTTATTAATACAAATGGGAAGGTACACACCTTTTAGTTATAGCAACAACAATTACAAAAGCAATTTCCATTTAGTGACTTGTTGTTATGTGACAAGACACTGTAGATATAGTCTCTCTAATCCTGATGCTGCTGCTGCTACTGCTGCTAAGTCACTTCAGTCATGTCTAACTCTGTGTGACTCCAGAGACGACAGCCCACCAGGCTCCCTCTCCCTGGGATTCTCCAGGCAAAAACACTGGAGTTGGTTGCCATTTCCTTCTCCAAATCCTGATGAGTTAAGTGGAATTCTCATTTTGCAGTAGGGAATATTTTGTTTGTTAGTCACTCAGTCATATCCAACTCTTTGTGAGACCATGGACTGTAGCTTGCCAGGCACTTCTGTCCATGGAATTCTCCAGGCCAGAATACCGGAGTGGGTTGCCATTCCCTTCTCCAGGGAATCTTCCCAACCCAGGGATCAAATCCAGGTCTCCTGCATTGCAGGCAGACCTGGTTAAAAAACCTTCTGACTCTAAAACTAGCTATCTTACAAGGGAGACTGTTTTTCTGCTAGTACTTTTTTTTTTTTTTTAAGAAAATAAAAAATAATGACATTTCACTAAATTTCTTCAGTGATTGTTCCAAATTGGTTACCCTTATGTCAAAAAGATTTTCTTACCATATGGATTTCACTTCTACCCTCCCCAACTCCCCCCCCCATTCTTTTTGTAGCTGCTTCTTTGAGGGTTTTTAAAAACTTTTATGTATGTATGCATACATATAAAATTAAATATACACACAGAAATGTGGTTTTAACAGTACGTAGCTGAAAGAAGATGGAGAAGAAAATGGCAACCCACTCCAGTATTCTTGCCTGGAAAATCCTGTAGACAGAGGAGCCTGGTGGACTGCTGTCTATGGGGTCACACAGAGTCAGACACAACTGAAGCAACTTTGCAGTAGCAGTAGCTGAAAGAAATATTGTAAATGAGCACTTGTTTAACCACTGCCAAGGCCAAGAAATGAAATGGTTCCAGGACCTCAGAAGCCTTCTCCCCTTCCTTTTCTCCCAGAAGTACCCTGACTTGATGCAAACCATTTCCTTATTTTGCTCTTCAATTTTCCTACCTAAGTTTGTATCCCTAAATTATGTAGTTTTGCTGATTTTGGAGTTTCAAGTAAATGTATTAATATAGTACATACTCTGGTGCCTGGCTTTATTTCTTTAACATATTAATAATGTCATTTTCTGCATAGTGATCTTACACATATAATTCCCATGTGCTTGTTATATTTTGGTGGTATCAAAATGGCATGTTTTCCAAAATTTAATTTCTAGCAATTGCTGATATATAAAAATTTTATTTTTGAGCTTTTTATATTCAGCAGTTTTGCTAAAAACCCATCAAAATTTTAATAATAGTGATTCCTTTTCTATGAATACTATCTCTTTATCTGTAAATAATACCATTTTTTCTTTCTTTTTAATCTTTCAGTCTTTTTCTTGCCTTATTTCCATAGCCAAGACCTCTAGTCTTCCCAGGTAGCTTCCACTGGGGCTTCCTCGGTAGCTCATCTGGTAAAGAATCTGCCAGCACTGCAGGAGACCTAGGTTTGATCCCTGGGTTGGGAAGATCCCCTGGAGAAGGGAAAGGCTACCCANTATTTCCATAGCCAAGACCTCTAGTCTTCCCAGGTAGCTTCCACTGGGGCTTCCTCGGTAGCTCATCTGGTAAAGAATCTGCCAGCACTGCAGGAGACCTAGGTTTGATCCCTGGGTTGGGAAGATCCCCTGGAGAAGGGAAAGGCTACCCACTCAAGTAGTCTGGCCTAGAGAATTCCATGGACTGTATAGTCCATGGGATTGAAGAGTCACACGACTGAGTGACTTTCACTTTCACTTTCTAAGATCTCTAGTGCAGTATTGAGTAGAAGAGATAATCATGGACATCCTGTCTCATTCCATTTTCTAAAAGGAAGTGCTTTTGATGTTTAACATTAAATATTATGTTTATTATAGGCTTTTGTTATGTATCTTTTTTAGAATAGGAATTTTCCTTCTATTTAAGTTCATTTTAAAAATCATCAATACATGTTAGTTTTTCTCCATCTATTGAGGTGAAAATATGATTTTTCTCCTTTAATATATTACTGTGGTTAATTATATTGACTTACATTTAAAAAAAAAAAACTTAGTGGGGATTCCAGATTTGCTTTGATCAAGATGTATTCTTTTAAAATGATATGGTTTTTTTTTAATGGCTGAGTAATACTCCATTGTGTATATATACCACAGCTTTCTTATCCATTGATCTGCTGATGGACATCTAGGTTGTTTCCATGTCCTGAATACATTTGAATCAGTTCTAATAAGATGGATGAAACTGGAACCAATTATACAGAGTGAAGTAAGCCAGAAAGAAAAACACCAATACAGTATACTAACACATATATATGGAATTTAGAAAGATGGTAATGAGGACCCTGTATGCAAGACAGCAAAAGAGATACAGATGTGTAGAGCGGACTTATGGACTCTGAGGGAGAAGGAGAGGGAGAGGGAGAGGGAGGGATGATTTGGGAGAATAGCATTGAAATATGTATACTATCATGTAAGAAATGAATTGCCAGTCTATGTTCAATGCAGGATGCAGGATGCTTGGGGCTGGTGTATGGGGATGATCTGGAGGGAAGATGTGGGGTGGGAGGTGGGAGGGGGGTTCATGTTTGGGAGTTCGTGTAAAAAAATAAATAAATACAAAAAAAATGATATGGTTTTGGTGTGCTAATGTTTTCTTTTAAGATTTTTGCATCTTGAGATCATGAATGAGATGGGTTTACAGTTTTCACTTATAATTCTAGTTGTCTTTTTGTATTTGGCTCAGTCTAAACTCCAAGCTTTGGAAAATGTCCTTTGATCTTGTTCTATGGCAAGATTTGTATAATTTTTCCTTAAAACTTTGTATTAAGCATTACTGGTTTCTTAATTTTGGTAGAACTTGCTGGTTAAGCCATCCATGCATGCAGTTTATTTTTTACTGTGGGAAGGTTTTTAATTACTGATTCAGTTGCACTGGTAGGATTTATATTTCTTGTGATCATATGCATACCAAGTCACTTCAGTCATGTCCTACTCTTTGTGATCCCTGTTTTCCACCAAGCTCCTCTGTCCATGGGATTATCCAGGGAAGAATACTGGAGTGGGTTGCCATGATCTTCCTGACCCATGGATTGAACCTTCATCTCTTTTATCTCCTGCATTGGCAGGCAGGTTCTTTATCACTAGTGCCACCTGGGAAGCCAATGTGACCATTTAGATAGCTTTATTTTTTGAGAATTTTTCCTACTTGTCCAAAATTTTAAACTTTTTGGAATAAAGTTATTGAAATTAAAAAATTATCCTTAATGTCTGCAGTTATGTCTTTCAGTTTCATTCATCAGTCTTTGTCAAAGTTTACACATTTATTAATCTACTCAAACGACCAACTTATGTCTTTGTCATCACTATTTTATGCTTTTTTTCTACTTCAGTTCTGCTCTGATTAATATTTCATTCCTTGTGCTTTCTTTAGGCTTATTTTGCCCTTAATGTCTTGAGATACATAATGGCTTTGTAATTTTCATCAGCTATTCTTATTTTCTAATGTATATATTTCTCATTCTAAGTAGCTTTGGTTCCATCCCACAAGTTTAAAATTTAGTAAATTTGTCATTCAGTTTAAAATATTTTCTAATTTTTATTTTTTTTCTCTGACCTGTGGATTACTTAGTGAAGTGAAGTCGCTCAGTCGTGTCTGACTCTTTGTGACCCCGTGGACTGTAGCCTACCAGGCTTCTCCATCCATGGGATTCTCCAGGCAAGAATACTGGAGTGGGTTACCATTTCCTTCTCCAGGGGATCTTCCCGACCCAGGGATCGAACCTGGGTCTCCCGCATTGGAGGCAGACGCTTTAACCTCTGAGCCACCAGGGAAGCCCTGTGGATTACTTAGGTATATTATTTAATTTTTTTAAACAAATTGGGGTGTTGGTTCTGTTGGACAAAACATCATTTCTATTTCATTTAGTGAAGTTCTGCTAGTGATAGGTTTTTTCAGTTTTTGTTAGTTTGAAAGTGTCTTTCTCACTTTCCTTCTTGATAGACATGTTCACTGGTTATAGAATTATAGGTTGGAACTGTACTATTCATATTGTTTCTTTCAGCATTTTGAAGTGTAGGTATTCCACTGACTTCAGATTTTAGTAATTTGGGAGTAGGAGTGGGGAAGGGTGTCAGTTCAGTTCAGTTCAGTCACTCAGTCATGTCTGACTCTGCAAAACCCATGAACCACAGTATGCCAGGCCTCCCTGTCCATCACCAGCTCTCCGAGTCCACCCAAACCAATATCCATTGAATTGGTGATGCCATCCAACCATCTCATCCTCTGTTGTCCCCTTCTCCTCCTGCCCTCAATCTTTCCCAGCATCAGGGTCTTTTCAAATGAGTCAGCTCTTCAAATCAGGTGGCCAAAGTATTGGAGTTTCAGCCTCAGCATCAGTTCTTCCAATGAACACCCAGGACTGATCTCCTTTAGGATGGACTGGTTGCATCTCCTTGCAGTCCAAGGGACTCTCAAGAGTCTTCTCCAACATCACAGTTCAAAAGCATCAATTCTTCGGCCCTCAGCTTTCTTCATAGTCCAACTCTCACATCCACATATGACTACTGGAAAAACCATAGCCTTGACTAAACAGACCTTTGTTGACAAAGCAATGTCTCTGGCTTTTAATATGCTATTTAGGTTGATCATAACTTTCCTTCCAAAGAGTAAGCATCTTTTAATTTCATGGCTGCAATCACCATCTGCAGTGATTTTGGAGGCCAAAAAAATAAAGTCTTGACACTGTTTCCCCATCTATTTCCCATGAAATGATGGGACCAGATG
Organism: Oreotragus oreotragus; assembly: GCA_006410675.1. NCBI lineage: Eukaryota > Metazoa > Chordata > Mammalia > Artiodactyla > Bovidae > Oreotragus > Oreotragus oreotragus. The sequence continues at coordinate 39,669 of SJYX01018382.1, forward strand.
CCATGATCTTAGTTTTCTGAATTTGAGCTTTAAGCCAAATTTTCACTATCCTCTTTCACTTTCATCCAGAAGCTCTTTAGTTCTTCTTCACTTTCTGTCATAAGGGTGGTGTCATCTGCATATCTGAGGTGATTGATATTTCTCCTGCAATCTTGATTCCAGCTTGTGCTTCCTCTAGCCCAGCGTTTCTCATGATGTACTCTGCGTATAAGTTAAATAAACAGGGTGACAATATACAGCATTGACATACTTCTTTTCCTATTTGGAACCAGTCTGTTGTTCCATGTCCAGTTCTCACTGTTGCTTTCTGACCTGCACACAGGTTTCTCAAAAGACAGGTCATGTAGTCTGGTATTCCCATCTCTTTCAGAATTTTCCAAAGTTTATTGTGATCCACACAGTCAAAGGCTTTTGCATAGTCAATAAAGCAGAAATATATGTTTTTTCTGGAATTCTTTTGCTTTTTTGATGATCCAGCGGATGTTGGCAATTTAATCTCTGGTCCCTCTGCCTTTTCTAAAACCAGCTTGAACATCTGAAAGTTCACGGTTCACATATTGCTGAAGCCTGGCTTGGAGAATTTTGAGCATTACTTTACTAGCGTGTGAGATGAGTGCAGTTGTGCGGTAGTTTGAGCATTCTTTGGCATTGCCTTTGTTTGGGATTGGAATGAAAACTGACCTTTTCCAGTCCTGTGGCCACTGCTGAGTTTTCCAAATTTGCTGGCATATTGAGTGCAGCAGTTTCACAGCATCATCTTTCAGGATTTGAAATAGCTCAACTGGAATCCCATCACCTCCACTAGCTTTGTTCATAGTGATGCTTCCTAAGGCGCACTTGACTTCACATTCCAGGATGTCTGGCTCTAGGTGGGTGATCACACCATCGTGATTATCTGGGTAAAGAAGATTTTTTTTGTACAGTTCTTCTGTACTGGAATTCCATCACCTCCACTAGCTTTGTTCGTAGTGATGCTTTCTAAGGCCCACTTGACTTCACATTCCAGGATGTCTGGCTCTAGGTGAGTGATCATACCATCGTGATTATCTTGGTCATGAAGATCTTTTTTGTACAGTTCTTCTGTGTATTCTTGCCACCTCTTCTTAATATCTTCTGCTTCTGTTAGGTCCATACCATTTCTGTCCTTTATTGAGCCCATCTTTGCATGAAATGTTCCCTTGGTATCTCTAATTTTCTTGACGAGATCTCTAGTCTTTCCCATTCTGTTGTTTTCCTCTATTTCTTTGCATTGATTGATAAAGAAGGCTTTCTTATCTCTCCTTGCTATTCTTTGGAACTCTGCATTCAGATGCTTATGTCTTTCCTTTTCTCCTTTGCTTTTCGCTTCTCTTCTTTTCACAGCTATTTGTAAGGCCTCCCCAGACAGCCATTTTGCTTGTTTGCATTTCTTTTCCATGGGGATGGTCTTGATCCCTGTCTCCTGTACAATGTCAGGAACCTCAGTCCATAGTTCATCAGGCACTCTGTCACATGGGTGTGGCCAAATAGATATTAGCTAAAGTTTTTTAGAAACTAAGCAGGGACTAGATGAATTTTAATGACTTCCAGCTTCACTCTGCAACCACCCCTCCTTCCATCCGGCTTCCCACTCAGACCAAGGGCTCCCTTCAAGGCTCTCATCCCTCTCCTTGGCTCAGCTTGCACAGTGCCCTCTGCCTGAATTGCCCTTTTCCGTTCCTAAAGATCCAAATCGCTCATTCTTCAAAGCTCAAGTTGAACACCATCTTTCCTGAAAAGCCTTGCCTCTGTGCACAAGAAACGATCGCCTGCCCTCTGAGCTACCTGGTCTTTGGCCTTCTGGAAATCCTTCACATCGAGTTTATAATCATGGCTCTCAGTTCAATCATCCCAAGTGAATTCTCTAAGGGTGAAGTATCCATCTGCATCACATTCCTGGGCACGGCTCAAGAGCTTGAATAATACATGTTGAAAGAATGAATCAATAACAAAGAATGTGCATTGTAAGAAAAACCTATATGAACTATCTATGCTCAATTAATAAATGAGAAAATTCCCTGAAGCAAAGTTTTGCCTTCCATTTTACCCTGTGTGTGTAATTAAAGGCATCTGCATGTGCTTACAAGGAAGCTTAAGAAGTTTTCCAATGACTGCCTTCAATATTACCAATATTTTGTGGCCCATTTCCTGTAAAATAGCAAATAAAGTTAACTGTGCTCCTTTTCAGTTCTTGACAGCGCTGGGGCTCTGTGTAAGAGAAATCAAAGCAATCGGTTATTTCACTAATTCAACAGTGGGAAATATCAAAATATCACCTGTCTTTGCATACACCTGTGAATTGACTGAATTTTTCTCTCCTAATTTGTTCAGCAGTCATATAAACAACACTTCAAATGCAACTAAAATATCCAGTTTTCTGAAAATGTATTTCTATCATCTCTTTAAATTTTGTGGGGTTTTTTTTAATTTTAAAATATCTTCAATATTTAAAATACAAATAAATGTGACTATACTAAAGTGAATCAAAAATAATATGTTTCTTGAATTCCCTGGAGTCCAGTGTTTAGCAGTCTGGGCTTTCACTGCCAAGGGCACAGGTTCAATCCCTGGTCCCAGAATTAAGATCCCACAAGTCACATGGCTCAGCTGAAAAGACAAAGCCACAGACTTTTCCTTTACAACATCCAAAGAATGAGAAACTGAGCCCATCAGCTAATTTCAACCATCAGCTATTGAAAGCCATGACCAACGATCTTGTTTAATTGGAACCAAACTCTTCTGCTCAGTTGTGTTGTCCTGAGCATAAATGGTAGGCTCCAAACTAAGGTCAAGGCAGAGAATAAGTCTCGTTATATGTAAAGTTTGCTTCCCAGGTGGCTCAGAGGTAAAGAATCTGCCTGTCTGTAGGAGACGCAAGTTCAATCCCTGGGTCCGTAAGAGGAAATGGCAACCCACTCCAGTATTCTTGCGTAGAAAATCCCATGGACAGAGGAGCCTGGAGGGCTACAGTCCATGGGGTCACAAAGAACTGGACACAACTTAGCTACTGAACAACAACAACCACCATACATAGACCAGCATCTCTCTGTTCCAGAATAAGCTTCTTGTCAGCTCTCCCTCGGACATAATCAGACCAACATTTAATATAGTTGTAACAATAGCAAAGCACTTCCAGGTTATGATGCAAAAAGTATAAGTCAGAAATCATTCCAGCTTTCTTTACTATGCTGTCATTTACTGTCACGTGGTAAAAGCTGAAGGATCTACTTTCCTGTGCTATAGGAATTGTAGCAGCATGTCTTTCATAGGCAGATTTCCTATTTCAAACATGCTTCACCAGGTTCTCGTTGTTACATGGTGTCATTCGTCTGGTCTTCCCACAGTCTGAGAACTCACATGAAAAAAAGTGACTTTCAACCAAGACATCATGCTTCTACCTTGTGATCTCTTCTGGTGTCTGCCCGAGATAAAATCGAAATACAGTGTTTTTTTATGTGAATCTGTTTACGTCTATGTTCTTCACTATAAACATTTTTAAACTTATTTGTGTTATTCAGATACTGATGACAGTGCCATGCTAGACCATACTGAGGCAAAAGGAAAAATCAATAACACTGATCCTGTCTTCAAAATTTTGTTCATCATAGATTTTTTGCATTAATTTAAAAAATATATTGTCTTAGAATATCATTTATTCTAGTTACTTAGTGTTTTGGCAGCTCCTTACAGTTTGCAGCTGAGGAAAATGACTTAACCTCAACCTGGTCCCAGTACAGAAACAAAATGTTAATGGCCTGTAACGGAATCTCCTTAAGAAAAAACGCAAGACTAAAAAGCATAGCTTATTCATTCTGCCATTCAGAATTGTGTCCTACCCACTGTATTCATTTCCTAACGCTGCCATTACAAAGTACTACAAACTGCATAGTTTAAAAACAAGAGCACTGGTGTCTTCCCTGGTGGTCCAGTGGTTAAGAATCCACCTGCCAGGGCAGGGGACACAGTTTCCACCCCTGGTCTTCGAAGATTCCGCACACCGAGAAGCAACTAAGCCTGTGAGCCACAACTCTGGAGTTCCGCGACAAGAGAAGCCACCACAGTGAGAAGGCCAAGCACCACCAAAAATAAAGCAATTAAAAAAACACACACACAGAAGCAAAGGTCTCACAGTTCTAGAGACCGGAAGTCTGAAACCAAGATGTCCGCCGCCTGGCTCTCTGTGAAGGATTCCTGGGGTGAGTCCTTTGTCTTCCTGGCTTGTAGTGGGGCCGCACTCAGCTTGCAGCCGCCTCGCTTCACTTTCTGTCCATCATCACCCGGCCTTCTCCCTCTGTGCCTTCCCGACGTCTCCTTGGAAAGTCTCCAGACATAACAAGGTCATACCCTTCTCCAGGATGACCTTGTCTGACTGAGGCCTTGAGGGTTAAGGCTTCAACACACATTTTTTGGAGGACGCAATTCAACCTCTAATACCCACCAGAGCAGGTGATAACTCTTATTTAAATATTTGGCCTGCCAGCGTGCCAAGCTGCTTGTGTGGGGGTGTGACCCCGTGTTGGTGACCAAGGAAGGTCTCCGTGGCCACCTGGAGGCCCCGCCCCCTGTCAGTCACTCAGGGCCCTCCCATCAGGCCCCGCCTACTCACCCGCCCCGCCTTCTCTGCTCTGACCCGCTGTGTGTGAACACCTCTCTGCTCTCGCTCTGTCCTGACCCCCGGCACAGCTTCCTGACCTCCTGCCTCCTCCCAGTTCCACTCCACATCCAACTGCCCGTGGATGATGAGCCCGTGGTCTTCAGAGTTGGTCATTCTTAGACTAGTTCCATCTGTTCTCATTCAGTGAATCTGAGCCTCCTAATTTTGCTAAAGTCAGGTTGTGGAGACCTCATGTGAGATTCTCTTGCCTCATATCCACCTTCTGGAGGCTTGTTTTCCTCCCTCCATGGAGAAAACTTCCAAAACTCCAGATGTGAGCTACCTTCGGACTTCACGAGGAGGAAAAGAGAAAGGACAAAGACTTGGAAAGCCAGCATCTATCAACCCCACATCTTGGCTCTCCATTCTTCCTGGACAGCCATCATCACCTTTGAACAGTAAACCATTTGCTTAATCACTTTGCTTTTCCCTGACTGCTGGTAATGAAATGCTGCACTCTCTAAAATAATTTCCTGACTATTTGCTAAGATTCATCTCTGACATTTCATTAAATATGATCATTTAACTGTACAAGTACAAATGCATTTTTAATTTAGCTTACCGCAGATATTACAGATGTGGGGAAATGAATTCACATTGCTCTAGGACAAATATATCATTCACATATGCAAGCGACAAAAGAACAAATTATTAAAAATTACTGAAACTTCCATGAAGATTTATATTTAACTTTTCCATTTTCAGCCTCCACGTCACTGGGAAAACATATAGCATATCACCCGTCAGCCATGATTCTGTGAAGAATGTGGGCGGCATTCTGAAAGGCTCTCCATCAACAGCCTTGTCTCTGTCATCAACACACTGAGGCAGGAAAGAGATGGAGACGATTTCAAGAGCAAAGTTATGAGGTTGGCAGTCTTATCACTAAAGCAGTTGCTAATCTGCCTTCCCTACAAAAACAAAACAGCAAAAGGAAGTATGTCTTCTATGCCATGTGCTATAATCCAATCAGAGTAAATGCGAAAGTTTTATTGAATAGGAAAGTGCTCACATGCGAACTGACATTCTTGAGGGTCTTCTTGGGATCGATTGTCTTTGAATTCAAAGCTGACTGAGGAAAGAACAAGCTTGGTTTGGGGCCTTGAGCTATAAAATTGAGAACAAGTCATGAGCTAACTATTAGAACCTCATAGGATGTCAAGCGTTTCCACAGAATGTCCTTTTATTACTGTAGAAAGAAATACGATTTTGCCTGCTGGCAGGAGACGCAAGTTCAGTCCCTGGGTTGTGAAGATCCCCTGGGGGAAGAAATGGCAACCCACTCCAGTATTCTTGCCTGGGAAATCCTACGGACAGAGGAGCCTGGCCTACAGTCCATGGGGTCGCAAAGAGTCACACACGACTTAACGACTAAATCACAACGAGAGTTGGTGTGGTATGGCAATCAGCTGGCAGCCTGAACAGAACAAGAAGGTTGACCCTCCTCTTAGTTACGGGCAATCCTCCTGCTTGGCTGCTTTTGAACCAGGACGTTGGCGTTTACCGGCCTTCGGACTCAAACTGAGATATGAGCTCTTCCTTCCATCTCAGCCTAGAACATCATCTTTGGCTTTCCTGGGCCTCCAGCTTGGTGACTGCAGATCTTATTCCATAATCGCACGAGCCAGTTCTTTACAAATCTCTTTCTCTATGGAAATGCCTCCCGTTGGCTCCATCTCTCTGGAGAACCAATAATAACCCTGGCATGTCTAAACTTCACACCATTTAGAAATGCTTTTTAAAATTCCCCAGCAGTCCAGTGGTTAGGACTTGGTACTTTCACTGCCATGGACCAGGAACTAAGATTCCACAAGCCACATGGCAAGACCGAAAAAAAAAAAAGAAAAAAAAAAACTTTCCAACTCTCCACTCAGGAAAAACTTTAACTTAGGCAAATATGGTACACACCCAAAGCCCAAAAGCAATTTCAGAAATAGAAAACATGGGGACTTTCCTGGTGTGGCTAAGACTCCATGCTCCCAAGTAAGAGGACCCAGGTTTGATCCGTTGCCAAGGAACTAGATCCCACATGTTGCAACTAAGATCTGGCACAGCCAGAGATATATTAAAAAAAAAAAAAAAAACAGAAAACTTGCCTGCCAGAGCTACTGGGTGATAGCTCTAAAACTGATGCCACATAAATATCACACATTAAAATCCTCTCACTGTGTAACAAGAAGGCTGTCATTCCCAGCCTGAGTTTACTGTGAAGCTTACCAACTCACTGTCTTTTCCCTACATAGGTGGTTTTGAAACATCACACTGAGTGGTCACACCACTTGCAGGATGCCTGGCGCTCCTTCAGTCATTCACATTTGGTTTGGACTTTCTCTCTTCTGCTGAACCAAATGTCTTTCTCCCTCACCAAGCTGCGAAGGGCGCTATTTCTAGGCACAGCATGTTAAAATACAGCTGGGGAGAGGCGGTGACCCCCAAGTTCTCTTACTTTCAAGTGGTGGCTAGGATCAGCTTGCTGCGTGATGAAGCAATTAGGCCAGCCAGTAACTCCGATTCCTGAGCCCCGGCCTGTAAAATCCCACCACTCACAAGCGTCACCATTCTGCTGCTATCACAAGTGATGGCGCTGAGTGAGGCTGCACGCCTGTGAGGACTCTGCTCATTCTAGATGAACGGGATTGAGGAGTGTCTAAACCGCCCAAAATGATGAAATGACCATTGGCAAAATTGTTTGTTTGTTTTTTTTAACCACAAGAGCAAACGTGCCATTTGTCAAAAGCTGAACCTTGATCTGCTAATCCAAAGGGATTTTGAATGCAATGTATTGAAACATTAAGAGACTGATTCTGTCTCTTAGCAAACAGCTGGACCCAGGATAGAAGTGGACGCGTCTCCTCCCACCAGTGTTTGCTTTCCAGTTTTGCAGATTCGCATCACACCTTTAATTTCAGAAGCTTGGCGGCAGGCGCTTTTTTGTCTTCTGGGAGAACAGCAGCATTGTTCCCAGTCACCTCTAGTGCACAGGGGGAAACTTGAACCCTATGTTGGTTCCCAGAAATGTTTTCCCTCTATTGTGAGCGGCAAGGAAGGAGCAGCTGTACTCTGAAGGCAGCGGGAATGACGGGACGGTCTGCTCACTTGCAATGAGACAGACCTTCCGGCTCCCCCAGCGATCCCCCAAGGAGAAGTGCAGATAGGTTTATCTAGACACCCCCAGCCCCTCCCCAGCCCCTCCTCCTGGGAAGTTTCAGTGCTCGTATCCAGAATGACCAGCTGGACCGCTTCACCAACCCCGCTCAGCAGTGAACCAGGCTCACGTAAAAGGAATGCCTGCCAGTTTTCCGCCCTTTACGCACTTTGGTCCAGAACAGCCACATTTACTCAGCTGCACCTGTTTCCTATCTTGTCTGTTTCAGATCGCCATTCATTCGTCAGTTGCCCCTCTCAGGCCCATCCCTCTGCCCCAAGCTTGATGTCGAAAATGGCCATCACCCCAGCCCTTTGACTTCTGGTCTCCCATCTCCCCCAGCACGAATTAAGACCAATAATGACCTCACTGTTTAAAATCAACTACCCAACTCGCCTACTAAGCTTGCAGGTAGCTCCTTTCAGAAGTCACTCACCCTTTGGACAGTAGATGGTGTGCGTGGTCACACAGTGGCAAGTCGTGGACTATCAGGAGGAGAAAAGTGACTTTTCCCATAAATCCACGCAACAGGGACTTCCCTGGTGGTCCAGTGGCTGAGACCTTGCCTTCCAAAGCAGAGGGTGCAGGTTCAGTCCCTGGTTGGGGAGCTCAGATCCCACAAGCCTCGTGGCCAAAAAAGCAAAACATAAGACAGAAGCAATACAGTAACAAGTTCAATAAAGATCCACATTAAAAAAAAAAAAAAATTATATCTTTCCTTTTCTCCTTTGCTTTTCACTTCCCTTCTTTTCACAGCTATTTGTAAGGCCTCCTCAGACAGCCATTTTGCTTTTTTGCATTTCTTTTTCTTGGGGATGGTCTTGATTCCTGTCTCGTGTACAGTATCATGAACCTCTGTCCATAGTTCATCAGGCACTCTGTCTATCAGATCTAGTCCCTTAAATCTATTTGTCACTTCCACTGTATAATCACAATGGATTTGATTTAGGTCATACCTGAATGGTCTAGTGGTTTTCCCCACTTTCTTCAATTTCAGTCTGAATTTAGCAATAAGGAGTTCATGATCTGAGCCACAGTCAGCTCCCAGTCTTGTTTTTGCTGACTGTATAGAGCTTCTCCATCTTTGGCTGCAAAGAATATAATCAATCTGATTTCTGTGTTGACCATCTGGTGATGTCCATGTGTAGAGTCTTCTCTTGTGTTGTTGGAAGAGGGTGTTTGCATATTCCATTAGGACTTTTTACTTAGCCTCAGACATAGGGCAGTTGACGTGAGGACTGGGAGACATAGTAAAAAAGTCAAATTCATGTGTGTTGTAGAAGTTGGTTTAAAGTTTACAAAGCACTGTTGCACATGGAAGAATATGAGAAGGGGCAGAGAGTACCATGGAGTTCTCTATAAAAGAATCCATCTCTTCTGTTTGGGGGCATAAGAGAAGGCCTCTTGTATGGTCATTTTTTAAAATTCCCTGTGCTTCACGTAGTGAAGCCATGTCCTTGCCATGGGGGACATTTTCCTTTTCTCTTTTTTTCTTCTTTGTCTTATTTATCTCCCTATGTCCTTATTTTTAAAATACTTGTACCATCATCATGTACATGTATAGAAAAGTTATCAGTTTTCATGTACAGAAAGGATCCTTTATTAGTAGCTCCAGTGACTAGATTTGGGGAAGATGGATGATGGAAGAACAGGGCCAGGCCTTGCATACTTCATAGTTGAAGCCCCTGTCCAATAGTGTGAATTGAGAGACTTTGGATAGTTTGCTGATTTCAGCTTGGGGGTCACAGGTTATTGCTTGAACCATGACCTTTTACACTACTTATTCTCCCCTCTCCTTTATCCCTCAGACCCTCACCAGAATGTGCTTTGGTATGTACCTCCTTTAGCCTTTCTTAGACCAGTGTATCCCACTGAAGGCTCACTCAGAATTAAGCCTCACAAATTTGCTTCTCTCTGATTTTTTATCTCCGTTACCTCTGGTGCAGTGCTCCATGTTGGTGACAGTGGCACCAGGTACAAATTAATTGAGATGGGGCAGAAGTAACAAGAAAACATGGCACACCTAAATGGGTTTCCGAAACTAGCTTTTACTTCTTAATAGTTTGCAGTTTGCGGCGGAGCATGCAAATCACATCAAAACTATGCAGATTATTTCCTAGCTTGTTACTGGTTTCTCATACCTGAATAAGCCTCTGGTGAAATTCAAAGGAGACTGTTCTTCTGAACCACAGATCCCAAAAGCCAAGGAATCACGAGCTATTGGGAAATTCATTTATATAGTACCTGTTTTTCCACTGCCGTCCTCTTTCAGGGGAAGTAATCTTGGACAGTCTAATCCATTCCCTTATGTAATCTTTCTTACCATGGAAAGTTGAAATCACGAACTGTAGAAAATGTGTAGTTTCCTTTAAGTTTAGCCTTTTCTGAAAGGAAGGCTGGGTGAATAAGGGTTTGCCCTACCTTTTTGCTCTGTCAGCTTAAGAATTCTTGTTCTTCTTAGAAATGTCTCAGAGTAACTTTTATATTTCAGAGGAATGGATGATGGGTCTACGTTTAGAGTAATAGAATAATAAGACAGAGTTGTTAGAGGGAGGGCCATTGTGGGAGCTGTTCATGTGGTCACGGTTGCTCATGACACTTGTACACTCTGTCTACGTATGAATTATTCATTTTGCTGCCTTTGCTATAATAGCCACAGTGTTTGGTCTCTAAGACTGTCTTGTGATATATACTTCTTTTGCTAAAAGGCTACATATCAGCAGCCTCATTTGATTTAGAAGCCAATTCAGCATACCACGCATACCACTCGAGAAGAATGTCAGGATCCTTCCTGCTCTGAAAATGTCATGCATGCTTAAAATGACAAAGTTTGTCACAAACAGTGGTTGCAAGTGCTTTTTATTCTTTCTTGAATCTTCAAAGCCCTTTAATTTGAAGGTTTTATCTTCAATCAGAAAAAAAAAATCACTCAAATATTTGTTTTGACTTTTAATATCAGAAAGTTGAATTGGAGAATTAGAGTATATCCAAAACATAAAATGAAGGCAGTATGTATTTTTTAAATATTGTGGTTAAGAAGAAAAAAGAAAAACCTAACAGGAAATTTACCACTTTAATGACTTTCTTGATTAAAGTTAAGACCTACAGGTTTTATTTACAAATATAAATTTGAGGAAAGATAATTTTGAGAAAATCCAGAATAAAAATAAATAAAAATACCTGTAGGAATTTTTGAAGTTAAATTAAAGGATCAATTGCCCTAGGAAAAAATTGACTTTCACTTTTGCCTCTTTATTTCTGTTTGAACGTTGTTCATTCTAATCCACTTTAACCATTTTTAAATGTACACTGTACAACAGTGTTAACTGTATGCACAATGTTGTGCAACAGATCTTTAAAACTTTTGTATCTTGCAAAACTGAAAGTCTGTATTCATTAAAGAGCATCTCCCCATCCCCAGCCCTTGGCAGCCACCATTTCACTTTCTGTTTCTAAGAGTTTGACTGCTTAGATGCCTAGTATAAATGGAATTATGCAATAGTTGTCTTTTTGTGAGTGGCTCATCTCATTTAGCATTATGTCCTCAAGGTTCAACCATGTTGCAGCATATGACGGGGATTTCTTCTTTCTAAAGGCTAAATAATAGCCCATTGCATGTATATACCACATTTTCTTTGTCCATGTCTCTGTGGAAGTAGTGTGTCTTTTTGTAATATTTTCTTATGAAAGCTTTGCTTGGGACTTAAAGCAACCCAACCACAGAGGACATAGACAAATCAAATACGAGTCACATATGGTAAGAAATAGAATTTTCGTTTGTAATATTTAATGTGCAACTTTAATTTTCTTCGATGCAAAACTTGGAATTCCTTCAACTGGGATTCTAGTGTAAATGGGTTAGGTTCCCACGCCCCCGAACATGTCTCCCCTGATGCAGTCTCCCACCACGGCCCCTTAAAATTACAGCTCCTCAGACTGTCCCTTAAGGGACAGTGTGCCTGGGAGCCAGGACTCTTGACCTGTGGAAGCTGGGAGTCCTGTGGTCCTGCCCACACTGACTAAGGCATGTGTTCAAGTGCTTGTTGGAGAGTGTGATAAACAGTGGCATTTTTCTCAAGTTGTCTGTGTTTCATTCGTATGTCTAGAGGGAAGAGATAAGGGAAAAGGGGCAGGGCAGGAAAGGAGCTGATGGAGCCAGGAAAGGATGGATGACCTATGAGATCATTAGGGTTGGTAATAGGCTTTCTCACTGGACTGTGTGGGTCTTTCTCACAGATGAGCTTCTGTGGGGATTCCAGCCCCCCACTCAGAGTTGAAGCAGCTCTAGCTCAAGCAAAACCACACAAGCAGTACACTCTGTGGCCTGGATTTAGTCTAAGTGTTGCCAGAAAACCAGGGGACAGAGTATGACATGAAAGAACACAGGATTTGGGAGACAATCCTATGGTGCTGCTTTCGGTCTTTCTTGCCTTTGGCTCTTCCTGGGAGCAACGTGATGAAGCAGATGGGGAGGCCAGGTTTGGATGGTGGCTGGGGAATCCCTATCCTCACGGCTGCTATAGTGTCATTAGTTTTCCTGTCTTTGGCAAGTACAAGCTGTGAGAAGGAGCTTTTTCCCCTCCCTGACCCTTTTATTATGCTTGGATAAGGGTGAGGAGCCACGGAGGGTGCATCTTCTTTGATGTCTTCCTAGGAAAGCCAGGCAGGGTGCTGCCAGACGGGTGAGGGGAGAAGAAAAGCTGAGGGAAATGCCCAGCATCTTACGGAGAAACCTGAGTGTCTGGGGGAACGCTTGTGTGCTTGGACTATGGCTTCCCAGAGACCCCCAGGCCCTCTGGCTCTTCAATGGTGGAGTCAGGATGTGGGGAAAGGAGGGGGCTCAAGCCCTGGTGCGTGGTTGGTTCTGCAGCAGTGCCAGCCGGTTCTGTCTTGCCTCCCATGACAGCCTGCTAGCGAGGAGGTGCACACCCCAGCCCTGCCAAGTGGGAGGGCAGTCAGCTGATTCTTAGGCTTGAGTCAGGTGAGGGCCCTGACAGACCTGGCCCCTGCAGTGAGGGCTCTGCTTTAGGAGGCAGATGGAAGCCGAGGACTTTCTGTTTTGTGACTGCCAATTTGGAAACAAGAATAAATATTTTTAGAAGATCTTTACCGAGTCATTTGTGTGTTGTGTGTGGTGGTGGAGGGGTGTGTGTGTGTGTGTGTGGCTTCAAAACACGAGTTTACATTGTTAATTTTGTCCCCTAACCCTTTTAATGAAGATCCCCAAGTCTGCAGCAAAGTTGAAAGGATTTTACAGTGAACATATAACCCTCGATGACCAGTATCTTATGGTACTTTCTTTATCTAATAGCTAACCATCTATCATCCATTAACCCGTCATGTTTTATGATGCATTAAAAGAAACACTTGCCCATAAATGCTCCTGCATTAAAAATTCAGTGTTTCTTTCTCAGTGTTTTTTTTTTCTTCGAATTTGCATATGATGAAATGTACACACCTAAGTGTAAAGTGCTATATTTCCCATCATTTTGTCAGCATACTTTTTTCCCCTTTTTTACAAAATCAAACTTCTGGCTAGTTACGGAATTGTCATAAATTAAGAAGTAAGGTTTTGAAAGTAGCTGGGAACAATAGCATATGGCGAGCATATTAGAAAGATTATGTTCATTGTAACACGAAATTTGTTCTTTTGGTAAATACCCTGGCCCTTCTCTTGGTTCTTTTCCTCTCTATTCCCTTCTCCATATACACAAGAGAGAGAAAAAAGTAAAGCAATTGATTAGTGAAGTTTTTTTATAGGATCTCCCAGAGTGAAGGACTAGCTAAAAAGTGACTTCTACTTCCAGCTTTTGCCATTTATGTTTTGGCTGCCACTTTCTTCTTCTACTTTTCCTTTTGTTATGAGATTCAATGAGAAACAGTCTATCTAGTCCCTATATTTCATAACAAAATATGAAATTCAGTATAGCTATTCTAGAAAGTCCAAATAGACAATTCCATGACAATTCATAATGTGTTTCCACGTGGAATTAAAGGAACCCGCCTGCCAGTGCAGGAAACATAATGAGATGTGGGTTCAGTCCCTGGGTCAGGAAGATCCCCTAAAGGAGGGCATGGCAACCCACTCCAGTGTTCTTGCCTAGAGGATCCCAAGGATAGAGGAACCTGGCAGGCTGCAGTCCATAGGGTTGCAAAGAGTCAGACACGACTGAAGAGACTTAGCATGCATGCATGCATAAAGTGACAGATTACTTGAATACTATGAAGGGCACATTTGTCACACTTATTAGGAAAATGGGGAGATGTAAATGTTGATTTCTGTTTATTACTGGTTCACTGGGGAATCCTTGCACTGTTTGTACACAATGGCCATGTCAAGCTGCTTGAATGATGGAAAAGAAAACCCAAATTCAGGTAGGACAAGAATTTGATCTGGGTCTGTGTGAAGTCTTGTCTTTAAAAAGGGGGAAATGGACAAGATTGGCTTTGTAAATATTTGGTGTGTATGTTAAAATGTCTGGTGCTGTAGGTTAAAGAGAGACCCCAAAGGATAGATTATCTAGAACAAGCATACTGTTTGCTTAGGAAGAGAGGATGTAGGTATGTGATAAGCAGGATCAGGATAGTAAGTTTATAGCACAAGTTCAAAGAGCAGGCAATGGCTGGCAGCTCTGGTAGTTGGGGAAGGTTTCTGTGGGGAGCATCTGCTTTGAGGTGATTGGATGTGGATGGAGAGAAGAAAGGAAGAGAGCTTTCAAGGACTCTCAGTTGCTCACAGCAGAGATGCTTATTCCCTTCAATGCAGTATAAAATCAATGAAAGATTTGGGGAGGTCTTAACAGATAAAGTTGAAAAGATAAGTTGGAGTAATTATGTCAGGTCTTAATTGACAGGTTATTTTATTTATTTATTTTTAATCTTACTGAAGTATAGTTGATTTACTATGTTTTAATTTCTTCTGTATAGCAGTGACTTAGTTATATATGTGTATATATATATATATACACACATTCTTTTTCATTATGATTTGTCATAGAATATTGAATATAATTCCCCGTACTATACATTATGACCTTGTTGTTTATCCATCCTATATATAATAGTTTGCCCAAACTCCGTTCCTTCCCTCCTCTACCCAGAACCCTTGACAACCACAAGTCTGTTCTCTGTGTCTGAGTCTGTTTGTTTCTTTGTTTTTGTAGCTATGTTGATTTGTGTTGTATTTTAGATTCCACATATGATATCACATGGTATTTGTCTTCTTTTTCTGATTTTGCTAAGTATGATAATCTCAGCAAATGGCATTATTGCATTCTTTTTGGTGGCTGAGTAATATTCCATTACTGTTTTAAAATCACATCTTATTTATCAACTCATCTTTGACAAATAATTTTAAAAGGCCAATATAACCCTTAGTTCCCTGGATTATTTTCCATTCTCCACCTGTGGTTAACAGAAATCACACTAGACCAGAGTCTTTTTATCAAAAGAAAGAGTAGTATCCATTCACTGATTTATTGTTTGAATAAAAAATTTGCATGAGCTAACTTTAAAAAAGTTTATGAGAAGTGATGATTAACCAATATAAGTGAAATAAAATTTTAACCCTAAGGTTTAAATGAAAGTGTCACCTTTTCATGAGAAAAAATGTGACTGTGCACTCCTTTTATTAATGGGGACATGGTCACTGTTTAAATCAAAAACAATGTAAGAAAATGCCCAACAACATTTCTTGTGTATAGTTACTCATCTTTTAAATGTTGCAAAATGCTGAAGGGATCAGAAAACCAGAAAGGGTGGGGGAAGTTGGTGGTTTAAAAAAATATAGTGACTAACTGACTTGTGCTGACTAACACCAGTGAACTCATAGTGAGTAACAATAGTGAATTTAGAAGGGATATAAATACAAGGAGAACTATTTTAAGATGGCTATAATACAAAAGGCAGCTGAATTGGTCACAAGTAAGGGTTCCCTCTGGGAAATTTGGAAGTAGTTCAGTTCACCCCTACAAAGTCTTGTTTCTCTTTCCCTTCTTAGGGGAGTTAGATGGAGTTCTTTCAAATATGGCTCCTTTTCCACTGGCTTCCTGGGGGTAGTTCTTGGCAGATGAGCTTGCTTGTGGTTTTGCCTCGAAAAAAATGCCATAGGTGTCCAGTGGTAAGCAAAAACAAAAGGTCAGTGGTGGTGTCTGAAAACTGGAAACGTAAAAGGTTTATTTGAGTTTATTTTCTTAGTTTTTGTTTCCAATCATGGGATAAAAGTATAAGGACTGACAAATCATCCTTTTCATAAACATAGATGCTATCTTTTTTAAAATGAAAGATTATAGGTTATAGATAGAGCAAAATTATAACTGAGCAGAATGTGCAAAGACAGAAAGTCTATTGTGGAATATCCAATTATTTGAATGTTAATCAGAAAATGTTTTTTTTGCTGTTGTTCTTGTTGAAAATATTTTTAAATGTTAATTTATTTTCCTTGAAACTCATTTTCCCAACAGTATTTGACCTGAGGCCAGATAACGAATTTGCTGTCTTTTTCTCTCATAACATCTGCCTTATTTTTGTTGACACTGATTATTGAGTGGGCTTCTCCGGTGGTTTAGTGGCAAAGAATCTGCTTGCAGTGCAGGAGCTGCAGAAGACACAGGTTTGATCCCTGGTTGGGAAGATCCCCTGAAGGAGGGCAGGGCAACCTACTGCAGTATTCTTGATTGCAAAATCCCACGGACAGAGGAGCCTGGCGTGCTATACTCTATAGGGTCACAAAGAGTCAGACACCATTGAAGCGACTTGTCCCGTGAGTGGTCTCTTGCCTCATTAGACTTAAATTCTCTAAAGACAAGGACACCACATGGGTTATCATTGTAATATCAGCACTCATCTAACCCAGTGTCTAACATATAGCAGGTACTTATTTGATCAAAGAAATAAGAAGATCATGAATCATACATTAAAGATGAATTTCTCTAGCTGTGTCTTGGGAATTAATTTTTTCTGGAAGAAGATAACAGACTCATCTACACCTAGGGCATGATAGGATTTCAGTTTTTAGCTAAAATCTTTAAATGAATTTATTTTCCCATTGTCTTTTCTGTTAAAAGCTTTGTTTTCTCTCATAATTTGGGATTTCCAGGGACGTGGGTCACTTTTAATATATTCCACATATATACGGAAGGCAATCATTAGTTCTATTCATTTGGGTGAGGCCTTGGATAAATAAATGATGTCCCCCATTTAGTATGATAAATAAGAAAGAAAATTGTCTCAAGTGCGTGAATTTGAATGGCATGGATAGGCAAGAAAAAGCCTCAGGTTTCCTTGGTGAGAATATTATTTGAAGGTCTTTGAACAGTTAATTAAATGGAATATTTATTTAAATAAATGGGAGTCTGTAGGCAAATTGACGAGCAGTTTTTCTTTTTCTAAAGAAATCTAGTGGTTTATAAATAATGAATTGAAACTTTTAGTAGAAAATATATTATGAAGTCCCCTCAGTGTAATTTCAACATGAAAGGGTGTACTGCTGCATTTAACATTGAAGATAATTTCGGTATTTTGTCTTAAATTTAGCAGACCCATTTTTCAGACTTGGGGGTGCTGAGAGCAAACTCGCATAATACCATTCCTTCAAAACTGGTGGTAAATTTCAGTTAAGTTTGCTGCTGCTAAGTCGCTTCAGTCGTGTCCAACTCTGTGCGACCCCAAAGACGGTAGCCCACCAGGCTCCACCGTCCCTGGGATTCTCCAGGCAAGAACACTGGAGTGGGTTGCCATTTCCTTCTTCAGTGCATGAAAGTGAAAAGTGAAAGTGAAGTCGCTCAGTCGAGTACAACTCTTCGTGACTCCATGGACTGTAGCCCACCAAGCTCCTCCATCCATGGGATTTTCCAGGCAAGAGTACTGGAGTGGGGTGCCATTGCCTTCTCTGTTCAGTTAAGTTTAGTGCACCAGAAAAGCTATACTGTAGAGTTTTGTGTTATATTTAGGGAAGATTTCATCTAGAATTTTTGCATTCACAATTGGAGCAAATTATATTTAAAACGGAATAGCTTTTAAGATACAATTTGGTTATTGCAGTGTATCCTTTATAGGTTTTGCTGGTTTCCAAGAATGAGAAATGAAGGGAGAGAAAGGATTTATATGGACATTGGATTCAAGAATTGCCTTAGGCATTTGCATGGCCCCTTAATCTCAGTTGAGGGTGTCTTCATCTTTTATGTCTTCTAGTTTTGGCTTGGGACAGGTGTTTTAAGTATTGTCCCTCAGGTAGAATCACTGTTGCCAATTCATTCTGAAGTACTATAAATGCTTATTCTATAAAATTCAGAGATCTCATCTAGGTTTAGAGTTTTGTAAATAGCATGATTCAGTTTTCATTTTGACATATAAGCCCCCCTCCATGAGTTTAATCTTTTTTAAAAAATTCACATTAGTGATGTTTGAAATAGCTTTCCTGAAATGAAACTTCAGAAGGGAATGGCACTTTGTGTCTTGGGATTTTTAGAGCTTCTCAACAAAGAGCAATGGAAAGCCCAGGAACATAGATGGCAGGAGTGCTTCACAAGGAGGCTATTGAATGGGCCAGGAAATGCTGCAGATAAATGCGATTGGAGAGCAGAAGACAAACCATGCTGGAGATGTTAGACTCTTAGCTATTTGGTTTTAACTTAAAAGGAAACCTAGGTTTTTACACTTTGACATAAAAAAAGGGAATCTAGACCATCCTTTCCACTGAACAGCCTCAGAGTCAGGAAAACAAAATAGGAAGTGTTTGTTCACTCCTTCAAAGTTGTTCTCTGGATCTGATGCACTTTTCAAGTCTGCAGGAGGATGCGAAGTCTTCTGTGTTCATCACCACTAAAGAGAATCTGTGGCCTCGGACTGTTTAGATGATGTTGCCCAAAGTAAGAGCTTGAGTAATATGTTGAATGACTGAATTAATAAACTTTATCTTAAAATTCTGGTATGACAATGAAGCTTGTATCCTGGAAGACATTTCAAGAAAGGAAAGCAAATATTGTTTTATGCAGGAAGTCAAATCATAGTATCTGCTATACAAAGAGATGGTGCTCGTTAGAGCTATAAAAGAAGCTCAAGAAACATTTATATATGTGAAGAGAGATGTCTCTGATCATGGAAGAAAATAGGGTAGAATCAATTCACTAGTGGAAGCAAATCATATATTGTACTAAACACTATTTTAGAAGATTTAGGTTCTTCTTTTGTTTCCAATTATATAACTTAAAAAAAGCATTGAAGTATAGTTGCTTTACACTGTTGTGTTAGTTTCAGGTGTGCAGCAGAGTGATTCAGATAGACATACGTGCACACACACACATATTCAGGTTATTTTCCATTATAGGTTATTACAAGATCTTGAATATTGTTCCCTACATTATTATATGGTAAATCCTTGTTGCTGAGGTTCTTAATAAAACATTTATCAATGGTTTTTCTGTCTCAAAGAGTGTTTCTTAAAACTTTTTATTTAGAACTAATTTTACATTTGCAGAATAGTGGCAAAAAGAGTACAGAGAGGTCCCATAGTCCCATCACCCAGCTTCCTCAATCTTCCATGAACTGTTATTAAGACCGGGAAATGAGCATTGGTACAAAACTTCTAACTAAACTCCAAGCTTCTCTTCACATTTCAACCGAGTTTTCCATGTATGTCCTTCTTCTGTTCCAGGATCCCATCCAGCATCCCACAGTGCTTTTTAGTCATCTTGTCTCCTTTCTAGTCTCCAATCTGAGACAGTTCCTCAGTTCAAAGAATATTTATGAAAAATATTTCTCTAGGGTGGCAGAAAGTGAAGAAGAACTAAAGAGCCTCTTGATGAAAGTGAAAGAGGAGAGTGAAAAAGTTGGCTTAAAGCTCAACATTCAAAAAACTAAGATCATGACATCCGGTCCCATTACTTCATGGCAAATAAATGAGGAAACAGTGGAAACAGTGGCTGACTTTATTTTGGGGGGCTCCAAAATCACTGAAGATGGTGATTGTAGCCAGGAAATTAAAAGATGCTTACTTCTTGGAAGGAAAGTTATGACCAACCTAGACAGCACATTGAAAAGCAGAGACATTACTTTGTCAACAAAGGTCCGTCTAGTCAAGGCTATGGTTTTTCCAGTGGTCATGTATGAATGTGAGAATTGGACTATAAAGAAAGCTGAGTGGCAAAGAACTGATGCTTTTGAACTGTGGTGTTGGAGAAGACTCTTGAGAGTCCCTTGGACTGCAAGGAGATCCAACCAGTCCATCCTAAAGGAAATCAATCTTGAATATTCATTGGAAAGACTGAAGCTGAAGCTGAAACTCCCAATACTTTGGCCACCTGATGCGAAGAGCTGACTCATTTGAAAAGACCCTGATACTGGGAATGATTGAAGGCGGGAGGAGAAGGGGACGACAGAGGATGAGATGGTTGGATGGCATCACCAACTCAGTGGACGTGGGTTTGAGTAAGCTCTGGGAGTTGGTGATGGACAGGGAGGCCTGGTGTTCTGCAGTCCATGAGGTTGCAAAGAGTCTGAAATGACTGAGCGATTGAACTGAACTGAACTGGAACAATTAAAAAGGGCTTCCTTAGTAGCTCAGCTGGTAAAGAATCTGCCTGCAATGCAGGAGACCCTGGTTTGATTCCTGGGTCGGGAAGATCCACTGAAGAAAGAATAGGCTACCCACTCCAGTATTCTTGGGCTTCCCTTGTGGCTCAGCTGGTAAAGAATCTGCCCACAATGAGGGAAACCTGGGTTAGATCCCTGGGTTAGGAAGATCCCCTGGAGAAGGGAATGGCACCCCATTCCCGTATTCTGGCCTGGAGAATTCTATGGACTGTATATAGTTCATGGGATCACAAAGAGTGGACACAACTGAGTGACTTTCACCTTCACTTTCAAAAAATTACAAGGTTGTTATAAAAGAATTTTCATCTAGAAGTATTTATCCTGCTTTTACATTTCATCCCCCTTCCAGTCTTTTAAAATATCTTTATATATATATATATATATTTGCAAAATGCTTTACAAGTTTTACTTGTTCCAAAAATCAGTGAGAAGCAATTTTTGACAATTTTCTCATTTTACTTAAAAGGAAATTGAGCCATAGGGGAGTTTGTATTGTATTTGAAAGCTGAGAATAACAAATTGAGGAAACACAATTCGAACCTTATTTCATTTGTCTATGGCTTTGTTAGCCAGAATACTGCCTTTTGCACTGTCTGAGCATTCCCTTGAATGTGATGACTGACATGAATTTAGGTTGACCTCAAAGCAACAAAAAGACGCAGAATTTCCATAGAAGCTATACCAGTTTCCTTTACTGCTGTTTCATATTCACCTTTCCCAAATTAACTCCCAGTTTGGTGTTGCTGTATAAAATGAAACTACCTTCTAAACAAAGGGGAAATGATGCGTTGGGTGGGGGAGGGGGCCTCCTTTGGCCAACAGAATCACCTTACTCAGAAAACTCATCACTGGGTTGACATGGAAATAAGGGAAGGATGCATGTGCTATAGTTCCAAGATGCAAAAAGGTCTTTGAAGCTGAGGTCCACCCCTAAAGTAGCCAAGCTTCAGAGGCTTGTGAGGCTTTGGGAAGCCAAGATGTCTGCTTTCTCAGAATGCTTCACTTGACAGAGAGATGCAAATGTATTGCTTTTCCATGAATTGTGTAAGTGAATGTTCCATATATTTTTTGCTTCGTATATGTTAATTTCTGCCTTTATCTGTGTGCTTTGGTAAAGTTATTTGAGAGTTCAACAAAACACAAAATAGAATTGCCAGCCTTTAAAGCAACCCAGGGAAGTAGATAAATCAGTCTTTCAGGTTTCTCACCCAGTATTATGAACCCTCTGCCTTTTTCTCCTTTGATTTCCTAGACCCCAGGCAATCCAGGTGGGCCACTGAGGAGGGGAGGAGGGAGTGGAAAGGCCCTTTAAATTTCCTTTCATCTGGTGTCCTCTTTGCTGACAGAAATAAATTAGCATGTCATATATTAATATACTACTGGCTGTTAGCTACATTATTCCTTTCTGGTAAAATCAGTGCAGTTCAGTTCAGTCACTCAGTCATGTCCGACTCTTTGTGATCCCATGAACTGCAGCACGCCAGGCCTCCCTATCCATCACCAACTCCTGGAGTTTACTCAAACTCATGTCCACTGACAATGTCGGTGATGCCATCCAACCATCTCATCTTCTGGCATCCCCTTCTCCTCCTGCCTTCAATCTTTCCCCAAATCAGGGTCTTTTCCAATGAGTCAGCTCTTCACATCAGGTGGCCAAAGTATTGGAGTTTCAGCTTTAGCATCAGTCCTTCCAATGAATATTTAAAACTGATCCCCTTTAGGATGGACTGGCTGGATCTCCTTGCGGTCCATAGGACTCTCAAGAGTCTTCTGCTACACCACAATTCAAAAGTATCAATTTTTTGCCACTCAGCTTTCTTTATAGTCCAACTCTCACATCCATGCATGACTACTGGAAAAACTGTATCTTTGACTAGATGGACCTTTGTTGGCAAAGGAATGTCTCTGTTTTTTAATATGCTGTCTAAAACCTAACCAAAGCCTCAGGAACATAAACACTGAAAGCCAAGGACTTACCAGTACAGGCTTGTGAACATTCTAGTAAGTGAGGATTTTGCCCCTGTTCAGTTGCTACCCCATGCTGGTTAGCCCTGTCAGTGTCTTAATCACATGAGAAGCATGCAAAGTAAATCTTAGAAAAACTACTAATTATAAATATGTTCTCCTGGAACACAGGAAGCAAGCATTTTTAAGCCTGTGAATGAAAGGAGGCTTTCCAAATGAATCCATTTATACAGTGGACTAGACCATATTATGTCTTGTGAATTAAGAACTATGTGAACATATTCTGAAAAATATGAGAGATATAAAGAATTTATTTGTCCAGCTGTCTCTGTCAAGAAGGTTTTATTTCTATATGTTCATTCGAGACTGGACCCTTAACAAATATTTTTTACATTAAAAATAATTTTTATGCTAGTGTTTAGCAAAGTTGCGATTATTTTTTGTGAGCCTCCATATATTATTTTGACATGAGTTTAGCATCAGGCATTTTAAGTAACATTTTGGCTTCCTTTGTGTATTTCTTCTCTTAAAATAAGTGGGAAAAAAATCTTACCACTTCTTCTTTCTTTTGTAATTAAAAATTTCTTTGTGCTTTTAGGAGAATGCTTTCAAAATGGTAGGAGTTAGACATTTTATGCATGGTGTTAAGGTCCAAAGAAATGAGTTGGAGTGAAAAAAGAGGACTTCATGTGCCCCTTAGAAATATCGAGAGCTGATGTTTCGCTTCACAGACATTGTACAAATCTACTTCTTCCTAAATGGATTTTCTTTTAGTGACTCTCAGCATAGGTGCTTGTTGACCTTTGGCTACAATAATAGTTCTCCAGTTTTAAGAAATGGACTTGTATGATTACAAACCAAGAACACTTTAAGTGGTTATAGTACAGGGCTGTTGTAATGAGTAAAACTTTTCAACTGTTCTCTAGCTTGGTCATTATTATGTGCTTTAGAAATCCTTATTCTGTGAGTGAGTGCTCTCTGCTTTTTCAGTCTGTACAGTTATTAGTGTTTGATAAATCTAAAATTTTCTATACCTACATTGGACTCTTAGAGCGTGCAGTATTATCAAATTCAAGGTCTATGAAAGATTTTTTACAGTGTTTAATGAATATTAAGGTATTCTCTGTATTGGAACTTATGAAAAATCCATTTTTCTTCATATACTCTATATAGCCCATGCTTTTAAACCAGGCTGGTTTTAGCTATACCTTGTTTTTATGATTTGTCCTCCATTACTGAGAATGGTACAAAATGAGATCTTTGTTGGTATGCTAACTTGATTATAATTTGTATGTATAACAAAAAATCTCACATGACAGAGGATGAGATGGTTGGATGGCATCACCGACTCAATGAACATGAGTTTCAGTAGGGACAGGGAAGCCTGGCGTACTGCAGTCCATGGGGTCACATAAGAGTTGGACATGATTGAGTGAACTGAACTTGATCACAAAAAATGGATGTGTTTCTTCCATCATCAGTACTAAATGAGAGCCCTCTTTCAAGATTTTTTTTTTTTTGGTCAGCATCTTGCACTCATTGTTCAGTCACTCAGTCCTGTCCAACTCTTTGCCACACCATGGACTGCAGCACTCCAAGCCACCTTGTCCTTCACCATCTCCTGGAGCTTGCTCAAACTCATGTCCGTTGAGTCCTTGATGCATCCAACCATCTCGTCCTGTCATTCCCTTCTCCTCCTACCTTCAGTCATTCCCAGCATCAGGGTCTTTTCTAATGAGTCAGCTCTTCACATCAGGTGGCCAAAGTTTTGGAGCTTCAGCTTCAGCATCACTCCTTCTAATGAGTATATAGAATTGATTTCCTTTAGGATTGACTGGTTTGATCTCCTTGCTATTCAAGGGACTCTCAAGAGGCTTTTCCAACACCACAGTACAAAAGCATCAATTCTTTGGCATTCAGACTTCTTTATATACCAACTCTTATATCCATACATGACTACTGGATAAAAACCATAGCTTTGACTGACTTGCACTCCTAGCTATGGGCTAAGCAAGGATATTGAGATTAGTATGTTGCACTGGGTCTTCAATAAGCAATTGATTCAATACTGTGCTCATCTTTTGTGTTCTGACAACTGCATACTTAGCAAGAGTGTTCCCAGCCTATAAGTGGATTTATTTTATCTTAAGATGGGCCTTAGCTGTGGCTCAGCCTATAAAGAATGTATCTACAATGCAGGAGACCTGGGTTTGATCCCTGGGTTAGGAAGATTGGAGAAAGGAATGGCAACCCACTCTAGTATTCTTGCCTAGAGAATTCCATAGACAGAGGAGCCTGGCAGGCTACAGTCCATGGAGTTGCAAAGTCAGACATGACTGCACAGTTAACATTTTTACTTTCACACACACTGCCTAATGTGAGAAATGTTTCTGACATTTGGGACATGGGTTTATGGAAATTAGATTAAAAGAAAAAGGAGATGATGTAGTCTATCTTGTTTTAGGATAAACAGAGTGTCTCTAAAGTTTTCCTTTAAGCCTGCGTTAACTCATTGTGTTCTTTTTTAAACTCTAGTCCCTCCTTGGGAACCACATCTTAAAAGGTAAGCATATTTAGTAATTCCTGACCTAGAGGGAAGTACCAATGATTGCTGTTTTCAGAAGAGAAGCATAGTGTTTTAGAGTGAGCTAGATCCATCCTTCCCTGCTTTTTTTTTCTGAACAGATGGAGAAACTGAGTCCTAAAAGGTTGCAACATCCTTAAGTTATGCAAAGAACTAAAATAGCATATGGCTTATCTAGGAGGTAAAGATGGAAATCGCTTCTGCTTGATTGGTACCCTCTTGAAGAGAAATACTTTTGCTCAGCTTGGTGAGTATTGACCTTCTGATTACGTCACTTATGATTTTTTTTTAATGTTAAACCTGTATTGAAAAAAAAACATATCTTGCTTTTATTTTTTTTGTATTATTTTTTTATTTGAACTCCCAAACATGAACCCCCCTCCCACCTCCCACCCCACTTCATATCTTGCTTTTAAAATGGAAGCTCTCGGCAGCATTTAGATCAATCCATATGTTATGGTTTAGGCCAAATTAGCCAGCCAATTTCAGAGCTGTTGTTTGGAAAGCTTCGATATACGTTCATTAGAGATTTCTGTCAAATCACAGCTTGTAGAAATTATTTCCAAATGTCCTTTTACTTGCTGGTTAAATGAAGGCTGCTTCTCTGAGAAAGAGGTCATATACTCCTTAATGGGGCCAGCCATCCTTCCCTGGTGCTCCCTATGCTTGTCTACCTGTCACCTGCTCTCAAGCATCATGCTCCCTCTGTACTTACTGATGGCATCCTTTCCAGTGCCCCTCTGTTCCCAAGCACCTGCACTCCTTCCTTGAGGGCACAGAGCCTGGGGGTTCAGGGCCAGGTGGAGAATTCCACTGGGCACCTCTGTCCTCCCATCTACCACTAAAGAGCTACAGTGAGCAGATCACCTGACTGGAAAGCTTTCCTGGGGTTCCATTCTGTACTCAGGGTAGAGAATTCTTGCTGTAATAAGTGATGGAGTCATTTCTTTGGGAAGAAACTCAGACAGTGACATGGATGATACATACCTCTACTTGGGTCCTGTGTTTGAGGTCAAAGAAGACTGTGAGAAACTTTCTTTTACTCTCTCATAGGTCTTCATTTGTTAAAACAGCTGTTATGTGCTAGGCTCTGAATAATATGGACAGATTTAATCTTTACTGTGATACTGTGAGGGAGAGATTATTGGCCTTATTTTAAAAATGAAGCCATAGATATTGGGGCTTCCCAGGTGGCGCTAGTGATAAAGAACCTGCCTGTCAATGCAGGGGACATAAGAGGTGTGGGTTCGATCCCTGGGTCGGGAAAATCCTCTGGAGGAGGGCATGGCAATCTACTCCAATATTCTTGCCTCCTGGACAGAGGAGCTGGCTGGCTACAGTCCATAAGGTCACAAAGAGTCAGACACAACTGAAGTGACTTAGCATGCATGTACACATAGATACTTAAGAGTGGCATTCAAATCATTTGCCTCAAATTACATACATAGTAAACCATAAAAGGTATCCTCAATTGTTTGATTTCAGCAAATCATAGCAAGAAAAAAATAACAAAACGGATGTTGGTTTGCTATTTCCTCCCTTCCTTGTATATCACTCTGAATAACAAAATAGTGACTTTTCAGGGCATATGTTTTTAGTTTGACAGAATTTGTGTCTAATATTAAGACTGTCTCTTTATTCCAAAAAGCACGTTTTTTGCTGTCCCACTATATGTCAAACTCTGTACTAGGTGCTCTGGATACAGCAGTGAACATATATCAAAATAAGGGGTATTTTTTTGTCAAGTCCTGAGATTAAAAACAGGAGGCTTTGTGTGTGTTTCATCTTGTCCTTTCTTCTATCAAGGCATTGAAACATAGAGCCCAAGATTAGTCATCATCATTTTTCCATTGATTTACAGAATTACTGAACTAACAAGGTACTCCTGAGGTTACTACACCAGCCCCTGAGGTGTGAGGGAAATGTGAACTAAACCATTCTATTATTAATAACTTTCAAGGAGGGAGATTCCATTAAGTCTTTGTGGTAGTTCCTGCTTTAGACTTTTACAGCCTGTTATGATGATAAATTATTTCTGCCCCATAAGAGTTGGCAAGTATGAATCTGAATTTTCAAAGTGAATACATTAAGAAATTTTTTAAAATCTTAAATTCTATACCTTTAACTAAAATAAACACCTTTAGACATTTTGGGATGATGAGCAGAGAGCCTAGATGCATGGTCACATACCTGTTTTTCTATAGCTGTGGCCTGAATCCTACGCATTCTGAGATAAAGCGAGAAGCTTTGTGACTGTGTGACAGTTCCTCCTGCTTTTCTGTCAGAAACTATGTGTTCCATTTACCCCACTTCTCAATCTGGTATAGACGCTTCTGAAAACATCTCTTTTAGTAGTTATCTTTGCCACTTCATAGATAAGTTGACCTTTTCTTTCTTACAGAAGGCTCTATGCTTCATGTAGAATTGTACACCTATTTCAATCCTTATCATTATGGTTAAAAGACCTTCTGATACAATAGAATTCTCAGTTCATGGACTATAGCCTTGAACCTGTTTTATTAAACTCTCATGTGGTAACTTACCATGTGCAAAGCTTCAGTGATGGCCACTTTTCACCTCAAGTCTCATATTCCATGATTTTGTTTATCCCTTGAAAGCAAAAGGGAAAACCAGAGACCCTTTAAATACTTCCATCATGAGAGCACCAGTTGTAGGGGAAACATCTCCCCAAAGTGTAACTTATTAAACTTTCATAAAAGTTTCCCATTTAAAATGTCACATTGATCAGATTCTGAGATAAAACTAGAAGCTTTATCTGTGCACATTTCATCTTGTCCTTTCTTCATCAGCAAACTGTTGGAATAGATCTTACAGTCATTCCTTTTCTACCCTGCAGAACTATCCAGTTTACTGAGTAGAGGGCTTCTGCTTTCTGGAGTATGTCATGCTGGTGTATGTTTCAGGTCCTTGGTGGCTGTGGTGCTACCTCCTTGTAGTATCTGGGCCATGCTTGGCTTGAATTACCTTACAGTGGCTCTTTCATCCTGGTCCAAGAAAGGACTCATGGCAAGAACTGTTATTCCTTTCAATGTCCAGCTTTTTGTCTAGCTCCTTAGTATACTAAATGTGACATTCTTCTCCATGTCCCTGTCTAAGATTGTGCTTCACATTAGGGACAAAAGCAGTCTGGGTTGCAGACTTAAACAACATGGCAGTTTCACTCAGTCAGTGAAAGATCACATTTGCTCAGTCACTTCAGCCGTGTTCAACTCTGCGACCCTATGGACTGTAGCCCGCTAGGCTCCTCTGTCCATGGGATTCTCCAGGTGAGTGTACTGAATTGGGTTGCCATGCCCTCCTCCAGGGGATCTTCCCAACCCAGGAATCAAACCCACATCTTTTATGTCTCCTACATTGACAGGTGGGTTCTTTACCACTAGCGCCACCTGGGAAACCCTCACATTTGATAATTCCCCAGTTTTTCAAGGTGAAACTTTTCCATTGAGATCACTATGACAGTTGTGCTGATGCTGGTGGGTTTGTATTTTGGGAAAACTTTAAGTTAATATATTTATTTATACTCATTATGTTGTTTCTTATTAATTTAATGCTCATTTTCATTTTAGTTACCTGTGTAATTATTGACTATCCAGACTCCCCACTGAAGTTCAAATTCCATGACGATGGGAACTGTTGTCACATTGCCTCACATATATATATAATAGCTGTACAGTCAATACTTGTTTTTATGTGTAGGGTAAAGAACACTGGTGGGAACCTGGAATTTGGGCCCCAATCCCATTTTTGCCTCAACAGTGTAGGCGACCTTGCTTGGGCCAGCTACTTCCCATAACTGGACTTCAATCTCTTCATCTATGAAATAAGGCCATAGGAAGGGGGATTCATGCGGTCACTTTCAGCTTTATGAGTCTCAGTGTGTGAGTCTGACTAAATGAAGGAAGAATTGCAGCCAGTCTGTTGAATGCCACGACTTTCTTTCCAAACCCTGGCTGACTCCATTGAAGTGCCCTGCCCTGGGCTGGGAAGGGCTGGCCCAAGGCCTTCCTCAGGAGCCCGGGCCAGAACCCGTCACCTCTTTTGGGACATCTGGGAGCAGTGTTTTTCACACTTTTCCTGTTGCGGCCCCGTTCTCCTCAAAATAATAAAAGAATTTTAAAAACTTCTGCTTCTTTGTGGGCAGAAGCCATGTCAACCTTAACCTATGCCTGGCCGTTTGCTGCAGGTAAGATGGAGGAATCCCGGGAGGTGGTTCAGTGGGCAGTTGCTCTGGTGGGAGAGGAGGGTGGAGACACTGGCCTTCCCCTGCTGACTGGACTTAAAATTGACCTCAGCCTCCACTCCCATGTCCTACCCCCTGCCTCACCTCCAGCACCACAGTTTCTAGCCACCTCGTAACACTTCAGATCCTCTGCCTGGCCAGGTAATAGGGTTTCAGATGATTGTAGTAAGTACAGTGGTGTGTGACAGACCAGTCTCAGATGCTAGGAGCCTGAAATTTACCATTTCAAAACCCCTCCCCTGAGCCTCCTATATATTCCCCCTTCCCCTCCCCCTATCTGATTTACTGCCAAGAAGATTGGAGCCCTCTCTGTAACAATCTGGAAAATCCTGGAACAATTGGTCTCTTCTCTAATGCAGGGGGAATCAAATTTGAGAATTCAACAAAAAATTATACCAATTCCTGGGGAAAAAAAAAAAAAACTATAGCCTACCAAATCTCATCTGAGATGAAATCAATAACCTGAATAGTTCTGTAATCATTAATAAAAGTAGATTCATAGTTTAAAACATTCTGAAAAAGAAATCTCCAGGCTCAGGTGGTTCTGCTGGTAAATTCTAACAAACATTTGAGGAAGAAATAACATCAATTTTAGGAATCTCTTTCAGAAGAGAGAAAAGTTCCCAGTTTGTTTTATGAGGCCAGCATCACTCTAATACCAAAAATGGTAAAAAGAACAAAACAAAGACAAAAATACAGACTCATATACCTCAAGAACATAGATTAAAAAAAAAAAACATTAAAATATTAGCAGTTAGTTATCAAATTTATATGTTTAGAATTGTTCATAATATTTCCTTATTATCCTTTTAATGTCAGTGAGAATGATGTGATATTCCCTCTTTCATTCCTGACGTTAGTAAGTTGTGTTTTTTTTTCCCTTTGTCAGTCTTGCTAGAGGCTTAATGATTTTATTGATATTTTCAAATAACCAGTGTATGTTTTCATTGATTTTTCTTTCTTTCCTTTCGTTGCCTTTTTTTCCCTTTCAATTTCACTTATTTCAGCTCTGTCGTTTCCTTGCTTTGGGTGAATTTTGCTCTTTGCTTTCTTGTTTTTGCATGTGGAAGTAAGATTATTGATTAGAGACCTCTCATTTTTCTAATATAGCTATTTGTTATAAATTTCCCTATAAGTAGCATTTTAACTGCATCACACACATTTTGATATCTTGTATTTTTTATTTTTTTGGTCACTCCATGCAGCATACAGAATCTTAGTTCCCTAACTAGGGATCGAACCCATGTCCCCTGCAGTGGAGGCATGGGTTCTTAACCACTGGACTGCCAGGAGGTCTCATGATAAGCTTATATTTTTATTTTATTCAATTAAATATTTTTCATTTGAGACTTTCCCTTTGACACCCACACATTACTCTAGAAGTAACATTGTTGATTTCTAGTTTAATTTCATTATGATCAGAAGACATTTTGCATTATTTCAATTCTTTGAAGTTTGTTGAGGTTTAATACTTTACAGTTTGTTCTGTCTTGGTGAATATTTTATGTGTACTTGAAAAGAATGCATATTCTGCTTTTGTGGATTAGAATGTTTTATAAATATGAGATTCAGTTGGTTGGTGTATTTTCTGTCTACTATTTCTACTATTTCGAAGCTTCCAACTATAACTTTAGATCTTTCTGTTTCTTGTTTGAGTTATGTCAGTTTTTGCTTAATGTATTTTGAAGGTCTGTTGTTAGATACAAATGCATTTCAGATTGTCACATCTTTTTTGGCAAATTGACCCTTTTATGTAGTTTACTTCTTTGTTTCTGGCAGTTGTCTTTGTTTTGAAGTCTGTTTTGTCTAATGTAAAGCCACTCCAGCTTTCTTCTGAAGTGTTTTCATAGTATACCTTTTTCTATCCTTTTACTTTTAACCTATCTACCGATAGTATATTTCAAGTGAGGTTTTTGTTAGCATGTGGCTCATATTTTTTATTCATTCTCATAGTCTTTGTCTTTTCATCTGTTTAGACCATTTGAGTTTAACATAATTATTGATATTGGATTTATGCCTATCATTTCATTATTGTTTTCTGTTTGTTCCTTCTATATTCAGGCATCTGTTTCCTGTATCCTGCCTTCTTTATTTATTTCTTAGTGTTTTATTTTATTCGATCTCTTGTGTTTCTGTTTGTATCTTTTTATTCAGTATCTGCTCTAGAAATTGTGACCATCATAAAGGTCCCTTTATCCTCCCTTCTGTTGTTACTTTCATCTGATCTGTTATATTGACATACTTTGAAAATCCCATAGGCAATGTTTTAATTTTTGCTTTCAACAAAAGAGCTCAAGAGGAAAAGTATCATGTTTTATTTTTAACCAGATATCTACTAGTTCTCTTGCTCTTTCTTCAGTCCTCATGTTCCTTGTGGTATCACTCACTTCTGAATTTTCTTTAGCTGTTATCTTAGAGGAAGTCAGCTGCCAATAAATGATCTTAGTTTTCCTTCAAGTGAGGATGTCAGTATTTCACTTTCATTCCTGAAGGATAGCTTTTGAATGTATAGATTTATGCCTCTTGGGACTTCCCCGGTGGTCCAGTGGCTAAGACTCTGTGCTCCCAATTCTGGAGGCCTGAGTTCGATCCCTGGTCAGGGAACTAGATCCCATACACCACAACTAAAGATCCAGCATACCACAGCTAAGACCTGGCATAGCCAAATCAATCAATCAGTAAATACATATTTAGATTTGTTTCTTGAGAAATTTAGGAAGTTTTCAGCTATTATGTTGTTAGATTTTTTTCCTGCACTGCATTCTTTCTCTTTTTTCTGGGACTACCATGACACAGATCTTCTGTTATTGTCCTCAAAATCCCTGGGGCACTGGTTTTGCTCTTAAATCTTTTTTTTTCCCTCTGTGTTGTTCAGATTGGCTAATTTCTATGGTTTTATCTTCAAGTTCACTGACTCATCTCCACACAGCACTGAGCCCATCGAGTGAGTTTTTATTTCAGTTATTTTATTTTTCCATTCTAAAATTTCCAGCAGTTCTTCTTTATATATTTTGTCTTTGTTCAGATTTTGGCTCAGATGGTAAATCATCTGCCTACAATGCGGGAGACCCTTGTTCAATCCCTGGGTAGGGAAAATCTCCTGGAGAAGGCAATGACAACCCACTCCAGTATTCTTGCCTGGAAAATCCCATGGACAGAGAAGCCTGGTAGGCTACAGTCCACGGGGTCAGAAGGGTAGGANTGGTAAATCATCTGCCTACAATGCGGGAGACCCTTGTTCAATCCCTGGGTAGGGAAAATCTCCTGGAGAAGGCAATGACAACCCACTCCAGTATTCTTGCCTGGAAAATCCCATGGACAGAGAAGCCTGGTAGGCTACAGTCCACGGGGTCAGAAGGGTAGGACATGACTGAGTGACTTCACTTTCACTTATAGGTTCCAAGATTGCACATGATTGGTTGCTGGAGCATTTTTATAATAACTATTATAAATTCTTTATCAAGTAGTTCAAACCTCTCTGTTATCTCAACATCGGCATCTGTTGATAGTATTTTCCCATGCTGGGTAATATCCAGCACATTTTGAGTATTGTGAGACTCTGTATCTTGTTGAAAGCCCATGGAGAATGTTGCTATTTTTGTTTTATCAGACAGTCTACTTGGTTAGGTTCATAGAGCAAGTTCTAACCCACCTTCTGTTCTAACCCACCTTCTGCTGGTCCCAATGTCAGTTCAATTTTCCAAGCCTTGACAGTGGTACTTCAATGTGTCTGGTATATATGCTCCTCAGTGACCTGTCTGGGACTTAGGCAGTTCAGTTCTCAGAGTCTTCAGTAGACTGTTTAGGATGAGATCCATGCAGGTAAAGCTTACAGGTGAGTCCAAGAGTTCAGAAACCATTTGTGGGGCCTCTTCCCAAGTTCCTTCCTCTGTGATCTCAACAGTGCTTCTTAAACATTTTTATTTGATTCAAGTATAGTTGATTTACAATGTGTTTGTTTCTGCTGTAGAGCAAAGTGATTCAGTTATACATATATATGTGTTTGTGTATATATATGCCTGCATGCTAAGTTACTTCAGTCATGTCCAACTCTTTGCGACCCCATGGTTTATAGTCCGCTAGGCCCCTCTGGCCATGGGATTCTCCAGGCAAGAATACTGGAGTGGTGCCATGCTTTCCTTCAGGGGATCTTCCCAACCGAGGGATTGAACCCTCATCTTTCATGTCTCCTGCATTTTCTGCATTGGCAGGCTGATTCTTTACCACTAGCGCCACCTAGGACGCTATATATATATACACACATATATATGCACTCTTTTTTTGGACTCTTCCATTAGGGTTGATCAAAAGATATTAAATATAGTTCCTTGTGCTATACAGTAAGACCTTGTTGTTTTCCAATCGTTTCTAATTCCACCAGACTTCCCTTTTTTTAACCAAAAAATTGTATTTCATTATTCTGTTCTGCCATGTACTTCCACATCTGTGCCCATATCCCCAGTGCAAGCAATAGAGAAAAACAGAGAGAAACACCAGAGAGAGAAAAAATATTGTGAGCTTTGGCCCCATCCTCTTGGAACCCCTGTTCTGCTGAACCCAGAGGAATGTTCTCCCCGTCCAGAGTCCTGCTTCTGCAGGCTCCTGTTGCCCCAGGCTGCTCTTGGGGGCTGTGGCCTAAGAGAACAGAGAGGAGGAAAAAAATGAGGAATTTCCCCCACTCTGAGTGTCAGGAGTTTTCTTTCCTGTTCCCTGAGCCAGAGCTACAGGGCATCTCCTGGCTCTCTGTCAGTGCCTGGTGCCTGCTGGCAATGTGTTGAGTTCAGTCTTGGGGCATACTAGAGGAAAAAGTCATGGTAAACTCACTGGCACTTTGGTGGTATTTGAATTCTGGTCTTTCCTAATCTGCCTGCTACTGTTTACTCCTCAGTCCTCAAAGAGCTGCTCCAGGCAGTCCTTCCAGGTTTTACAGTTTGTATTCCCTGGGAAAGACAGGGTGGAGTGGACTGTCAACATCTTAAGCAGACCCAGAAGCTCTATGTCTGTTTTCAAATATTTAGAATAGCGTGAATTTAAACAATGGATATGTGAACTGTCACTCTGCCCAGCTTTACATCTTTGCCTGAAAAACCATCCTTGGATTTGGATATGCATTTTAGAAGGAAGGTGGTATTAATACTGCCAATCAGTAGTGTTATTTCCATCATTCAGTGAAATTAAAGTTGCTTCTTTCTCGACACTACAACTAAAATTAAATGGGGAGCGTTTTTTTTTTGTGTGTGTGTCCTCATTGACCTATTTATTACAATGAAAGTTCTTTTTCAAGCACAAGAGTTATACATACAAGTCAGCTTTCTGAAATCCTTTTATCCAACTAGAAAAAGACCAGGGAGACAGTGCTTCTATAAATCTGAATCCAGCAAGCACCCTCTTGAGGCAATGAAATACTTCTTGAACGAAGAGAGCTTCAATGTGCAGATTTTTCAGTGCTCTGTTTTAGATTCTGAATGTTAGCTGGGCTTATAATTCCTGGAGAAGTGATTATTGTGCTAATAGTTAAAATAGTTGTGTTAAAAATCTGAGAACAAGCATCTATGAGGATTGGAAGTGAAGTAAATGTCTCCCTCCATAGCTAAACGGTTAAAGGTATTACCAGGGTGGTGAATGATTTTCAAAGACCTGTTGTTCAGGAGGGGTGGGGAGCAGGAAACTCTGTTGGTATTAGAGGAGAATGGAATGTTTTAGGCAGTGGGGGTTTGTCATTTCCAGGAGCAGGGCTGGCAGTGCGGTGGGAAGGTCTGGCTCCAGCTTGAGCCCACTCACAGGATGTTAGGGGGAAGTGTGACTAAGGTCATGACCATGCCACATGGTGGGCCAGCTGGGGCCAGAGCAGGGGCCGCTGTGGCCACACATCCTGAGTTTCCATAGTCTAATGCAGTGGGTTTGCAAGAAAGGGTGGATGCAGGATGCTGGCTAGGCGTGCGTGCAGAGCGCGTGGGCTGCTATGTCTTTAAGTGACAGTGGGTGGAGATTACTGCATTTCTTCTGCTTTTCCTTTGACACCTTTTAAAGATACATCCCACAGTTTGCAAGGGTTTCTGCCTATGTCTGCTAGAAGGATCTGAAACCCTGCAGCATTCCTAGGAGCACAACGAAAAATTTTGAGTACCATTGACAACGAATGGAAATTTTAAATTAAGCTGGAAATTTGAAATACTCTTCATATTCAGCAGTTTAATAAGGGACTATTTTGAAATCCTTCTTAGGGAATTTTGAGATGTTTTCATATCTGAAAAGGATACGTACATTGCTTGTAACTTTTCTTTGGAAAAGGGCTATTCAGGATGTTTAGCAGGTTGGGTTTCAGAAATTCAGCAGCTTTATGGTGTTGTCATCCAGTTTGACAGATTGAATGTGCACTTAGAGGAAATGGAATGTATTTTTAATCGCTGGAATGTATTGTACCTAAGGAACATGGGAGAGTATATATCAGGTTTCAGCTGTGATTAATATTTTGCTGATGATTTTTCAGCTACATGGCAAGTTTAAACTCAGCCTCTACTTGAGCAATGTCTAGTATTTCCTGATCATCAAAAAGAAAATGGGTCTTAAAAAACTGGTCTAGAATTCTTAGCCTTAGCCCATTAGGAGCCTAGGAGGTCTCACTTGAAAATTAATGTCTTAATTTAGGAGAAAAAAACCGATTGTATTGAAAAGTATAAAGTATAAATCTTTTCCCTCCCTCAACAAATTATTTTAAAACTGCTTTGAGGAATGAGGCAAGGGCTTTTCTTTAGATTACTTGGCAGTTTGAATTCAAACCCTTTGCCTTCAAGCATCACCATAGAAACTTGGGTAGGAGGCTGTAAGTACTGTGGGCTGTTATCCTTAGGCATCATGGTGAAGATTCTGTGTTTTTAAGATCTT
The DNA here is from genome assembly GCA_006410675.1 of Oreotragus oreotragus. Taxonomy (NCBI): domain Eukaryota; kingdom Metazoa; phylum Chordata; class Mammalia; order Artiodactyla; family Bovidae; genus Oreotragus; species Oreotragus oreotragus. Next base: position 75,772 of record SJYX01018382.1, read on the forward strand.
GTCTCCTGGCAAGAATTCATTGAAGTGAAAATGAGTTTCCTTTAAAGTGCTAAGTATTTACTTAGTTCTGGTGTTCTTCCTAAAAATTAAGAGTTGGGTCCCTCCTACAGAGAGAAAGGTAGAAGAAATAGAAGAAATCATAATCTTGAGTTATGTTATTTTGATTGTAATGCCATATTCAAAATATGTGATCTTACCTTCGAAATAAGGGGCCTGAAAGGGACAGGTGTCTGCTTTAAAAGCTACAAATTCTTTTAATAGAAATGGAGAGTGGAAATTAAGCATTTTTTGAGTGGTCATCCATTCCTTTTATGGATTTTTTAAAATTTTCACAGCTGTTCATTGAAGTAAATTTATAGACTTGAAAAAAAGTCAATGCATAGGATGGTGAGTTTGGCCTTTGTTGGATAGGGGATGCTAAGATGGAGGAGAGGCTAAACAGACGGGTGTGTTTGGGGACTTAAAACAGCTGAGAATGACTTTGCCCCTTCGGGACATTTTGCAATGTCTGGAGTAGGTTTTTTGGTTGTTCCAACTGGGGAGTGGAGATGCTATTGGCCTCTGGTGGATTGACACTAGGGATATTGTTAAACATCTTTCAGTGCACAGGACAGCCCTCCTAGCCTCAACACCGATGAATGGTCTGGCCCCAAATGTCAACAGTACTGGTCTTGAGCAACCATAACTTGAAATGAAATAGAAAAGAAATTAAATTAAATATTCTCCCTGCCTCACTGAAATGTGTCGAAGAAATGTTAGCCTGAGTCACCCACCTTAGCAAAGAGTTATATCTAAATATTTTTTCTAGATATCTCAATGAGTAGAAACCATAGCTTACTAACAAAAATGATTTATATGTGATCTCTGGGATACATTATTTTAATCATTTTTAAAATGTATAGTTCATTTATAATATTGTGATAGTTTCAGGTATAAAGCAAAGCGATTCAGTTATATATATATATTAAACAAACATATATATGTGTATGTGTATACATATATATGTTTGTTTAATCACTAAGTCATGTCCAACTCTTTTGTGACCCCATGAACTGTAGCCTGCCAGGTTTTTTTGTCCATGGAATTCTCCAGGCAAGAATACTGGAGTGGGTAGCCATTCTCTTCTCCAGCCATTCTCTTCTCCAGGGGATATTCCCAACCTAGGGATCAAACCCAGGTCTCCTGAGTTTATATATTCTTATATATATAAATATAATTTTCACATTCCTTCCCCATATAGGTTATTAGGTTATTACAAAGTACTGAGTATAGTTCCCTGTGCTATATAGTAGATCCTTGTTGTTTATCTATCTGAGGCCCATTATTTTTTAGGGTTTCACTTTCAAGGTACACAGCTTTTTCTCCATTCTGCTTTTCTCATAGTAAAATTTTGTCTTCTTCCACTTCCACCTGATCTCTCCATCATGGAGGTGATAATCAGTTGGTAGCCATTCTGTATGAAGTATTTTTTTGTACAAGGTATTTAGAAGCTGCTATTATATTCAATTGAGCTTCAGGTACCATCATCCAGTACAGAGTGCTACAGTGTATATTGGCTATGTTCAAATTGTTGCTAAGCATCAAAAATAGTAGGGGTTGCAAAGTCAGAATATAATGTACTGTAAGGATATGGCTTTGTTAGCATCAAGTGGCAGTAATATGTAGTTCTTGTTAATAAAACACTTAAGTTCTATTTTTAGATGTTTGACTTGTGCCTGGAGATTAAGAAATTGAGTTTCAAAGCCTCAGCAGTTCAGAGGTCCTCTGCTCCCTTTTGCCACCTAAACAGGTTCCTTCCTCTTTTCACCGTTTCATAGATGAAACGTGACTATAGATTTGTAAAATGTGATATACCCATAGTACCTGACGCAAGACATCATTCTTAGACATTTTGGAACATTTACCACTGTTTTGGGCTTCACTGATAGCTCAGTTAGTAAAAAATCGCCTGCAATACAGGAGACCCTGGTTCGATTCCTGGGTTGTGAAGATCCCCTGGAGAAGGGCTAGGCTACCCACTCCAGTATTTTTGGACTTCCCTTGTGGCTCAGCTGGTAAAGAGTCCACCTGCAATGTGGGAGACATGGGTGCAATCCCTGGGTTGGGAAGATCTCCTGGAGAAGGGAACGGCTACCCATTCCAGTATTCTGGCCTAGAGAATGGGGTCTCAAAGAATTGGACACGAGTGAGTGACTTTCCCTTTTTTTTTACTTTGCACCACTGTTTTAAATGTTAGAACACTGCAATCAATGAAAAGATGGAATAGAGCTGGGACAAGAGAGCTGGAAAGCTGAGAACGATGTTTGTGGACAATGGGAAGAGTGTCAAATAAACCAATAGTGGTTCATTCTGCAATATCTGAAATATTTTTGAGCACCTAGAAAACGTGAGTTCTTTAGGCACTGGTGGTGCAGTCTGGAGAGAGAGAAGGGATAGGATTTAGCTAGAACTGAAAGGGCTGATGGAAGGAACAGCAAATATGACACTCTAGACTGCTGATTTTATAAAATAAAACATTTTAGTCCTAGGAACATCATAGTCCTAGGAGAAGACCAGATGTCTGCCTCTCAGTTTTAATTAGGAAATGTGTTATAGTTATCTGAAAAGGATTACCTTTGCCCTCTTAAAATCATATTTTACAAAGATGCTGCCACTAACTTTACCCCCCCAAAAAGAGAGGTGTATATGTGTATAAATAACATACAAATGGAGCTATCTTCTCAATGATAGACATTGAATTGCAATTTTAAAAAATAAATATTTTCTCCATATTACCTTTTTAAAAAATGTTGAACAATGGACAGGTAGATTTTTGTTGTGGTGGTTCACTGAACATTATCCTTTCATCTGCTAAAAGTTTAAACTCCACAGAAAATTAGAAAGCAACCTAACCATTTTAAGTCATATTTTAAAAATACATCTCTTGGCCTGAAAAAGTATACATATTATATTGCTTACTTATCTTACAACTGATCTTTTTAATTTGCCAAGGGATCTACTGACAAAGGTGGAAAGTGACTTTCACTCAGGCTGGGTTTATCTTTTGTTTTGTTCTTCCTCAGTTTTAATCTCTCAAAAGAACTTTTTATAATTTTTTTAAAAATTTGGCCTGAGCTATAATTTTATATCTTCTTTTTATAGGGCACTTTGAGTGAGGCACTCCCTCTCTAATATCAATTTTATTAACTTTTAAAACGAGGGGGTAAAAACAGTGGTGGATAGGGATAAATGAAACAAGCTTGGCAAAAATAACCTTTGCAGTCAATTAAAGGAGTCATTATACTATTCTCTCTACTTTGGGAGATGCTTTTAAGAGCTCCCCAATAAAAATATTTTTAAAGGAAACAGCAGAAATAGATGATACTAAATATTGTTCCAGAACAACCATTCGTACTCTTAAAAGGTCTGGGGAATATCTGAACATACCCAGAGGCCAGGTTCAAAGTCAGGCATGTGTGGTATGGGATTGGTTCAGGACTGTCTGGAATCAGTAGAAGATGAAGGGAGAAGATGAAGTGAGTGATGAGGGGTGTAGATTGAAATTTCTTAGCTGTGATGAGTGAATCCTGACTTGGCTCTTATAAACTTAACTGTAATGGAGTCTGTCCTCTGCTCATTCTCTTCAGCCCCATTTCTCCCCTCCTTTCCTCTATAAATTGGTCCAAACCTCCCATTGCCCTGAACAATGTTTTATGTTTGTAAATGCAGAAATATGGTGCCATCTTGAGTCTTGCATGCCCTCAGCAAGATGATCAAGAGTTTCTTCTGTCTCAGCACTTCTGGGAGCTGTGTGTTTGTTTCTGGGACATTTTAGTCTTTGTCCTGAAGTTCTGATTAAGTAAGCCTCACTTCAGTGGTTGGGTTTCTGGAGCCATCTCCTTATTACCTTGCAAAAGTTATTTTATTTATAGGTAGAACTTTTACCTTGTCCATCTTGGAACTCACTGATCCTCAAATCTTACACTTGACTTTCTGTTGAATCCCAACAAGAGCTACTGAGAGCAGAGACTTTGTTGTTGTAGTTCAGTCACTCAGTCGTGTCCAACTCTTTGTGACCCCATGGACTGCAGCACACCAGGCTTCCCTGTCCTTCACTGTCTCGCAGAGTTTGCTCAAACTCATGTCCATTGAGTCAGTGATGTCATACAACCACCTCATCCTCTGTCATCCCCTTCTCCTTTCCTCAGTCTTTCCCAGCATCAGGGTCTTTTCCATTGAGCTGGCTCTATCCATCAGGTGGCCAAAGTATTGGAGCTTCAGCATGGATCCTTGCAATGAATATTCAGAATTGATTTCCTTTTAGAATTGACTGGTTTGATCTTGCTGTCCAAGGGACTCTCAAGAATCTTCTCCAACACCACAATTCAAAAGCATCAATTCTTTGGTTCTCAGCCTTTTTTATGGTCCAACTCTTACATACATACATAGATTCATGAGTACTGGAAAAACCATAGCTTTGACTATACGGACCTGGGATATCTCAAAAACCCTAGAAATAACATTTTAATGTAAGATCTCCAGAGATGTTCCTAACAACCCCATGACATACACATCCATTCTAGTTTTCTGGCAAGGACCAGGGCGCTGAAGAGCAGAGATTCAAAGGTCTCCCACCTCAGAGGTCTTAACTATCTTCTGAGGCTGGAGATAGATGTAGCGCCATCTGCCACCCTCATATGGAACTGCACATACATTCCCCATTTTCTTAGTGATTTGATTTTTTTTTTCCTTCCTAAAACCTTGAGTGAAATCTTGGAAGAAAGAAGGGAAAAGAGGAAGAAAATAACTAGATTGAGATTGAGGTAATCATAACATCACAACAGAAAACTTTGAAGAACTGAGATGTGGAGGGCAAATCCAGTAACACTGGCTCTGTTAATAGTGACCTGTGAGTAATTTATCCATAGATTTCCCTTTATGAAGAACCTGTTACCCCATATATTTCCCCTAAGCTGTGGTGTTTCTCTATTGGAGGAAAGACAAAAGAAGTTGGGTTACAAACTGCTGCCTAATCTAATACTTGTTTCTCATATACTCAACAGATATATATTGAACACATATGTACATAAACACAGCTGGGCAAGATGCTGGGGCTAGTGCAGTAGGCAAGATAGATTCAGACTCCTCTTCTAATGTAAGAATGCACCATGGCCTGTAGGTATATTCTCTTTGGCTCACACAGTGTTATAAACACTGCAGTGTTCTTTCTTTTGAAAAAAAAAAAAAAAACTGGGAGATTGGGCCTCCTNTAAACACAGCTGGGCAAGATGCTGGGGCTAGTGCAGTAGGCAAGATAGATTCAGACTCCTCTTCTAATGTAAGAATGCACCATGGCCTGTAGGTATATTCTCTTTGGCTCACACAGTGTTATAAACACTGCAGTGTTCTTTCTTTTGAAAAAAAAAAAAAAAAACTGGGAGATTGGGCCTCCTGGACCTATATCTTCAAGTGGTAAAAGTCAGGGAAATTGGGGAGGGGTAGTGTGAAAAAATGCCTACCACGGTAAGCAGAGGCACAGGTTCCACAACTTGCCCTGGCCTCCACCTCTCATTTGTTTTTTGTACTTCAGCCCCAGGGACATCTTGGTTGGGATTTCCTGTGGTCATGTTCCTCGTTTTCACAGGGATCACACTATGGGATGGGGAGGCTTGGGTGAGAGCTGGAATGAGAAGCCAGGCTGGGATGGGAGGTGTGGCTCCCACTGCTCTTCCTGCCATTTGGGCAATGGATGGAGTTACGCCCTCCATCCAACCCTTCCCAAGCCACTGCTGCACAACTTATTTTTAAATAGCTGCACAGTTGCTGTGCACTCTCTGGCAATCCACTCCAGTGCTATTGCCTGAAAAATCCCGTGTACAGAGGAGCCTGGTAGGCTGCAGTCCATGGGGTCGCAAAGAGGCGGACACGACTGAGTGGCTTCACTTTCACTTTCACTTCAGGATTAGAATTTTAAGTCAGAAAGGGGAAATCATGGCTCCAGCTTTTTCTAACTCTCTTATTGATGAAGCCACCATTTCCGATCGTTGGGTTCTTTATTTTTACTTCCCTAAATATACTTACAGCATTGTTTTCGTCTCCACACCTGTGTCTCTGCAATTCTTACCTAGCCAGCCCTTTCCTACCTGCTCATTGGTGCTGCTCACCTTTGAAAGCATACCCTACCTCGCTTTCTCTAGGCTCTGAAGGCTGGGCACTGGTGAGGTTCAGGCAGCAGGGAACAGAGCCGCCTATAGGGGCTCTTGTGACATCTGCCAGATCACTTACTTTGATCTATTTTACATACTGGGCTTTCTTGTTAATTTCCTTTGAGGAAAGCATTCCAGAGCTTCAGATATTTTTCATTTGTTTAGAGTCTATCTGTTACTTTGTAGTATTCATTATCGTTCCTAACCTGCATACCTGGATTCTACAATTGCATCTTAAATCCTAGACAACAGGATTCTTGCCCAACTCAGTTCTACTGTTCCAGAGCCCAGCCTGGGACTGCACATAGTCAAAAATAGATATTTGTTGCACAAGCAGATAATTTCATTTACTGATTGTCAGAGCACAGTTTATAGATTATCCAAATTTAAATATTGATATCCTGAGACCTTTCTCCTTCTGAGGGCATACCCATTTGTTGCTCCTCTTAAAATGTATTAATATATAGTTTCGAAAATGGAATCCATCTATACCACCGCCACTTTATTTCCCTTATCTGTTGGGTTCTGTCTCTTTAAGTCTGAGGCTAAAAGTAAAGGACAGGTGATGGGAACAGACCTTGGAGCCTCAAACCACCTGATGTGGGGAAGGTGGGGAGGGATGGGCACTTTGACAGCATTCAGGGTAGAGACCACAGTTCAGAAATGCCCTGAGGATTCCCGGACTCTCCTTCAAGAAACACTGTACCTACAGCATGGCATCTCTCATTGGGAAAATAGGTACCCTTTAGGGGAGACTCCACATTCCAGGCTATGGTGGAAGGATGGATGAACTGGCTGTTGGGAACCCTGATTTATTTGTTAAGTTAACCACTTGCTATTTTTTTAATCTTTAGCAGTCACTGAGCTTTTCCAGGTCTGTTTTGTCTAGCGTTAGGAATTAAATCGGAGAAGGCGATGGCACCCCACTCCAGTACTCTTGCCTGGAAAATCCCATGGACGGAGCAGCCTCGTGGGCTGCAGTCCATGGGGTCGCTAAGAGTCAGGCATGACTGAGCAACTTCACTTTCACTTTTCACTGTCATGCATTGGAGAAGGAAATGGCAACCCACTCCAGTGTTCTTGCCTGGAGAATCCCAGGGATGGGGGAGCCTGGTGGGCTGCCGTCTATGGGGTCACACAGAGTCGGACACGACTGAAGTGACTTAGCAGCAGCAGCAGGAATTAAATGGGCTTCCCAGGTGGCGCTAGTGGTAAAGAACTTGCCTGACAGTGCAAGATATATAAGAGATGTGAGTTTGATTCCTGGGTTGGGAAGATCCCCTGGGGGAGGGCATAGCAATCCACTCCAGTGATCCCCTTAAGTTTCAAAAGAGAATGCTAAACTCAGACCATGGAGGATGAAAGTACTGAGGCGAGCAAACATATAATTTATTGATTAAGTCTCTGCTTTATCCTAAACTGTCAAGGTTGTGTTTCAATCTTCACTAGATATCTATGTTCCCAAATTAAAACAATTTAAAAATTGTTTTTGCTGAGTTACGTTATTCATTGTCCTCAAATTTTGGAGTACAGTTGATGTCTCTGGTTTTGCAAATTCCCAAGAGGGTCTTCATATTACTTCTAATTTTTTTTGTTCAGTTTTAAATTCCAAGATAGAGATGTGACTTTATAGTAAACATTGCACATAGCAATTCACTTTACCCTCCCGTAACCCTGTGAAATAGGACCGTTGGTTCCCTTCGTTTTACAGACAAGAAAGCAGACATGAGATGTTCAATGAATTGCCCAAAGTTACCCAGTCTGTAAATGGTGGAGCTGAGACTTGGCCCCGAGCAGTCTGGCTCTGAAGTCTGTGGCCTTAACCTCATTCTGCTGTCTGTCTCTAGAGTCAGTTAATTCAGGTATACCAACTAATTTTTTGTTATTGATAATGGAATTGATAATGAATTTTGGTGCTGCTTTTCACAGCCACTACCTGACTCACAGCTTTTTTTGCAATAAACTTTAATGTCATTTGCAGATAACTAATTTTTCTAGAGTTCGAGAAGTTTAATGGTTGGACTTAATGTCTTCTGTTACCAAGAACTTGGTTAGCCTCAGTTTATGGCCAGAGAGACTCTACCTGATAACTACCAACTTGTCAGCTTCTGAGAGATGCTACATAGCTAGTACCTCTAATTGGGGTGTTCAGTGTTGCTGAGCACACAATTGACCACACACGCACACATCCCCTTCCAGCCACTGTGCCATTTCTCTTTAAAAGTGTTGTCTTTATTTACTGCTGCAAATACCTCTCTTTCCATGCTCCATTGTCTCCACTCCAGTTACACTTCATGTCCCTACCTACTGTACCCCCAAAAGGGCTCCCATCAAGCACTCCCAGACCTCTGCATTTCAAATTCACTGATGAGTCCCCAGTCCTTATCTTATTCAGCCTGCCAGCAGGATTTGACCCAGCCTCTCCTGCCGTCTTCCTTGAAATCGTTTCCTTCCCTTGGCTTCCTTGAGGCCACAGTTGGTACTCTGCCTTCCCAGAGGGTGCTCCTTGCCAGTCTTCTTTGCTGAATCCTCCTGGCATCGCTCCAACCTCTTCTTATTCAAGTGCCTCAGTTCTCCTACCACTTCTCTATCTGTCCTCACTCCCAAAGTCAAATTAATCTCTTGGCTTTCAATACCACTTAAACGCTAATGATTTCATCTTGGAACTCTTCACTGAATTTCAGATTCATTTCTGCTGGGATGTCTACTTGACATCTCAAGCCTAGCATATCTAAATCCCAACTCTTCATCCTCCTCTACACACCTCCCTAACCCCAGCCATACCCAGCCTGCCTCTTTTGGGGAAATAGCAGTTTTGTTCTTTAAGTTGTCCAGGCTAGAAACCCTGGAGTAGTCAGTGACTTCTCTCTTTAGCTTATGTCCCCCATCAGTGGGCTTCCCTGGTGGCTCAGACAGTACAGAATCCTCCCGCAATGTGAGAGACCTGGATTCAATCCCTGGATCGGGAAGACCCTCTGGAGGAGGGCATGGCAACCCACTCCAGCATTCTTGGAGAATTCCATGGACAGAGGAATCTGGTGGGCTACAGTCCACAGGGTCGCAAAGAGTCAGACACGACTGAAGTGACTTAGCATGCACGCCCCCATCAGCAAATCCTGTCTGCTCTTCCTTTAAAATGTACCCAGAATCTGACCAGTCACCTTTATCTCCCACCGATATCACTTAGGCCAGGCCACTGGCATCTCATCTGGGTTAATCAACTAAGCATTCTGTTCCATTCTTGCCTCAGGTGGTACCTCTTCGATCTTTCTGCTCTTCCCGATCAAAAGCCTCCTAGATATTTATTTTTCTCAGAGTAAAGACCGTAGTGCTTGAAAGATAATGGCCTAGAAAGCTCTATGTCATCTACTCCCCTCATTCCTGCTCAACCAAATCAGTTGTCATCTCCTTCTTTCTCCCTTGCCCATTCTGCAGTAGCGCCATGGCCTCTTTGCTATCCCTTAACTGACCAGGTGTAATCCTTTATCTCTTCTGTCTTGCCCTCTCGTTTGTTGCCTAGGTCTCCATGGGACCCACTTCCTCCCTTTCCTCACAACTTTGTTCAAATGCCTGTTTGATCCGAGAGGACTTTATTCACTGATCACCCTAAACAAAATAAGAGTCACCCACACACTCCCACCCCCACCTGCACCCCAAGATTGTTGGTCCTCTGTATCCTACCAGAGATCTTATCACCTGCTGGCATATTTTGCATTTATTTGATTGTCTGTCCTTCTCCTCTGGACTGGAAATTCCACAAGGTCAGAGACTTTGTCTCATGTTAATTGCTGTCCCTTGAACCTAGCCCAGTACCTGGAAGTTGAGTACTCAATTTTTTTTTTTTTTAATGAGCAAGTGAATTAATCATATGAACAAGGTGGTCAGAAACATTTTCCCAGGCTGGAAGGAGACCTACATCATCTACAAAATTTTATGTGTTCTAAGAGACCGCCTCTACCTATCCTTCATATTTGACTGTTTCTAAAACCGGGATACTTATTAAAATAGACAGTCTGTCCCACGTGCCATCTGCCATGCAGTGGTTATGATGCAGTTGCTGTTGCCCACGCATTTACAAAGTTGGCCATAGCTGTTCACATGGCCAATGACTTAGTTGAGTTGTCTTGTATATTATTGGCTCTATATATGGCTGAGGGTACCTATCATTTGATGCACTTTCAATAAGAGTACACTTATTGTCCTTCAGATGAATGGATAAAGATGTACAATGGAATATTACTCAGTCATAAAAAGAATGAGATAGTGCCATCTGTAGCAACATGGATGGACCTAGAGATTATCATACTAAGAGAAGTAAGTCAGAGGAAGACAAATACTGTTTGTTATCACATACAGTGATATATGTGGAATCTAAAAAATACAACAAACCAGTGAGTATAACGAAAGGAAATAGACTCACTAATATAGAGAACAACTAATGTTTACTAGTGGGGAGAAGGACAGGGGAGAGGGGCAACATAGAGGTAGAGAATTAGGAGGTAAAAACTACTTTGTATAAAATAAATAAGCTACAAGGATACATCGTACAGCACGGGGAATATGGCCAGTATTTTAAAATAACTATAAATGGAGTATAACCTTTAAATATTGTGAATCACTGTGCTGCACACCAGAAACTTAAACATCAACCATGCTTCAAAAAGGAGGTTACACTTAATAAAATAAAATGTTATTGGCACTGAAACAAAATGTTATTGTGTACCCAGAACAGCAGGGAGTAAATTTGATATTAGTGAAGCAAATGTTCATTGTTGGATAAATGACTGAAATCCCACATTTTCTTTCAAAGCAACAACTAGGAAAATACAAGTAGTTGAAGCTGTGTTATTTGTTGCTGAGATACATGCAGGAGGACTGCCAGTTACATGCCAAGCAGTGTAACTGAAAGCAAGAGAAATCACCAAACCTCACAGAACAAAGCAATGAAAAGCTAGTTTGACTGTCACTCAGGACTATGTTTAAGGGATTGTGTCATAGTTAATTGACAAAGTTTGTTTCCTACCTAATAATGCATAGAAGAATTGAGTGTCTTACAGTCAATGGCATGTCAGGTTGGATGAAATAGAGTGGGTCTGTTTTCTAGATCTTAAAATTACAAAACAACTTTTCTTTCTTTTGTCATTTATAGTTACTAGTTTACATTTTAGATTTTATGATGCCAAATTTACTCTTCCATATATATTAAACAAAAAGGGAGAAGCTTGGCTAGAAACTTGTGTTTTGGTTTCTTTATTTTCCCCCTGAATGTTTTTTCTCTAGCATTAAGCAGAGAGCTAGCATCATTGGGAACAATTATCCAGATTGGTTAAATATTGTGAATCACTGTGCTGCACACCAGAAACTTAAACATCAACCATGCTTCAAAAAGGAGGTTACACTTAATAAAATAAAGTGTTATTGGCACTGAAACAAAATGTTATTGTGTACCCAGAACAGCAGGGAGTAAATTTGATTTTGACTTTGGTTGGTTATGATTGGTTAGAAGATAAATTTTTTTAGACAGTTGCATGTTTCTGGTTTTCAACTTTTTCATTTGAATTAATTACAAGCTCCCAAGAAGATAGAAAAATAATAGAGAGAGGGTTATGAGTGTCTATCACCCAACTTCCCACCATGGTGGCATCTCAGTTATCATAACTATAGCATCAGTTCAGTTCAGTCGCTCAGTCGTGTCCGACTCTGCGACCCCATGAATCGTAGCACACCAGGCCTCCCTGTCCATCACCAATTCCGGGAGTTCACTCAAACTCACGTCCATCGAGTCAGTGATGCCATCCAGCCATCTAATCCTCTGTCAGCCCCTTCTCCTCCTGCCCCCAATTCCTCCCAGCATCAGGGTCTTTTCCAATGAGTCAACTCTTCACATGAGGTGGCCAAAGTCCTGGAGTTTCAGCTTTAGCATCATTCTTTCCAAAGAAATCCCAGGGCTGATCTCCTTCAGAATGGACTGGTTGGATCTCCTTGCAGTCCAAGGGACTCTCAAGAGTCTTCTCCAACACCACAGTTCAAAAGCATCAATTCTTCAGCTCTCAGCTTTCTTCACAGTCCAACTCTTAAATCCATACATGACCACAGGAAAAACCTTAGACTTGACTAGACAGACCTTAGTTGGCAAAGTAATGTCTCTGCTTTTGAATATGCTATCTAGGTTGGTCATAGCTACAGTTAAAAAATTTTGTTTTTATTTTATATTGGAGTATAGTTGATTAACAGTGTTGCATTATTTTAAGTGTACAGCAAAGTGATTCAGTTATACATATACATGTACCCATTATTTTTCAAATTCTTTTCCCATATAGATATTTACAGAATATTGAGTAGAGTTCCCTGTGCTATACAGTAGGTCCTCATTGGTTATTTATTTTAAGTGTATCTGTGTGTACACGTCAGTCCCAAACTCCCAATCTATTCCTTCCTCTTGACCTTTCCCCCAGCCCCAAAACCATAAGTTCATTCTTTTAAGTCTGTGAGTCTGTTTTTGTTTTGTAAATAAATTCATTTGTGTCATTGTTTTAGATTCTGCATATAAGTGAGATCATGTAATATTTTTCTTTCTCTGTCTCACTTATTTAATTTACTATGAGAATCTCCAGGTCCATCAATGTTGCTGTAAATGGCATTATTTCAATTATTTTTAATGCACAGCCACAGTTTTTAATGGATCATCTTGCACTCTTCCAATGACCTGCTGGGGAAGGAAAAGAGAGGAAAAATAGCTTTGTCATACTGTATAACCACTTAAGGAGTGTTCCTGGTCACAGGAGGTGAGATTGGAGGAGCAATGTTCTAGAGAGAGTCGTACATTGATGGTTACCTCGTAGAGGAAGTCATCAGGTTAAATTAATTTGTGAGCTAAAACTCTCCAACAGAGAAGGTCATCATCAATTTGTTTCATTTTCAGTGCAAGGTTTCTTTTATGGAAATTGAATTTAAAATGCTCTATAAAACTCTTGAAAGAGCAACTTGGAGTTCTAGAATCAGTCAGTAGGGACTTCTGGTCAACCACTGGTTAAGTAAGGTGACTTCCCCTTTACCATCCCTGACAGGTTCCTAGTCCGCTCTTCTGAAGGCCTCTTTTTGCTTAGGGCCTCCTTCCAGTTTCCATATGATAAAACTTTTTTTAAAAATTTTTATGGATACATCACACCACAGACAGTTACTTCAGTGCTTTCTCTCCCTTCCACTTAATCAGCCTCAATCCTTTAATATTGGAGTAGTTTAAGCAGTTTCCCTCATTACTCTGCTTACAGCTCCTTCACAGGCTGCAGTTTTTTGAAAGCTTGGCCACATCCTGGAGAGAGGATGATGATGGATCAGATAAATTAGAGAGAGCTGAGAGATACATTTTTGGAAAAATAGTGACAAAGAGGATTTAGTACTAGATTGGAAACAAAAGCTCACTATTAAAATCATCCTTTTCACATGAAACGGTGTCCTCTGTTTCTTGTTTCTCTTTCCCATGTCTGTTATTTGTTCCTCTTTCACAAGCTAGGGGGTGGTCTGCATTTTGAGGGGTCCCAACACCCCCTTCTCCCCAGCCTGAGCCTCCTACTCGCTTCCTGTTTTCTGCCTCACTGACTCCGTGACCTTATCACCTCCCAGCCAAGACCACCACCAGCACCTTCACCTCCACCTCCACCCCTGACCTTGCCTGGATGCCTGACTTCCAAGTTTATTTCAGTGCTGTTTTCCGTTTTTCTTCCCTATTGTTAGATGAGAACCAGGTCACATCAGGATAGTTGGTGATTGATTTACAAAGTCTTAAGTTCACTTACACTTAGCATCAATTATGCCTTTGAAAATTCTGTTTCTTTCCATCAGAAATGGAAAACATCAGAAATGGAAAACATCAGAACGGTAACCATCCCACCCCAGTCTCACTCCAAACTTTTGGTATATTAGGGAGCAGAAAAAACCCATGCAGAGTACTTCAAAGACTCTTCTTTTTGGAGGACTGAAACTCTGAGAATTAATAAGACCTATTTTCAGTGTCTTCTCCTGCAATTACTGTATGTGTTCAGTTGCTCAGTCATGTCTGACTCTTTGCGACCCTCTGGATTGCAGCCCACCAGGCTCCTCTGTCCATGGGATTCTCCAGGCAAGAATACTGGAGTTGGTTACTGTTTCCTCCTCCAGGGGATCTTCCTGTCTCAGGGATCAAACCTGTGTCTCAAGTGTCTCCCCAATTGCAGGCAGACTCTTTACCACTTGAGCCATCAGAGAAGCCTTGATCAGTTACTATTTAGATCATTTAAAGAGAGAGGACTAAAACATGAATTGGCAGTTTATGGACACTTTTTCCCTTGCAACAGACACAGGTCAGGGTGTGAGAAAACTAGATTTGGGAATATTATTTCTACTACATAAGAAACTAAAGATTTTAATTAGGAACAGTACTGACTTGAAAGTCAAATCCTGTGACATAGTGAGCTTGACTGGAATCAGGTGGCAAGGAACTTGAAGGCCGGGGAGTAGAGAGCCAAGTCACCAAGTCTGAAAACCAATCTAGCTCAGCTTATATTGACCCAGTGTTGATATATTTTTGTAGATATGTAAATAAACCTTGAATAAAATCTCTAAAATGTTCCATTATATAAGCAGATTTGGAGATATGTAAAACTGGGCATACCAACTGTCATCCCTAAAGAGCTTGTCATTACAGTTGAAAATTTCCAAATTGAGAAACACGTAGACATGGAAAAGTTATTAATAAAAGCTTTTGCCTATTCAGAGTGGTCCTGAAAGAATTTATTTGGTGACCTTATGAAAGGTTGTGCTAGAACAAAAACACTGTCCCATAAATAGAAATGAACTTTGGAAAACTTGACAGTGTGATAAAGATACTGCTCTCCTTGAGCTCCTGTGTGTGGAATATTCTGTAAAGGTCCTAAATCCATTGGGAACATTTGTCTATCTACAGAATGTCTATACTTATGTTTAAAAGGGGAAAAAATAAACCCACCATGGGTTGATAACGCAAAGGGACAATGCATTTTAGCTCATTGGTGTAGAAGAATATGTAAATTTGTCAGGAAATTTCAAAATATGCCCTCTTGATTTCCTAAAGCATAGACCTGCCCTGAAATAGGACATATTCGATCACTGGAGCCTTTTTTTTTTTTAAGTAGGCAATTTTCCATGGTAATATTTATATTCCACCAATTACTAAACAGATTGGGTTAAAAATATGGCAGAAAAGGAAGTGCCTTTCCTGTAAGTCTGGTTAGATATGCACCCTGACTGTAAATAGCTGAGCTATGTCCTTACTCTCCATGTAAATTAAAAAAAAAAAAGCAACCTGATTTCATATGTCTCCATCCACCTTCTTCTCCATATCACTCCTAATAAATTCTTACAAGGATGAGGATCCACTTATTCCAGCATAGTAAAGTTTGGAAGTTTCATATGGCAACTCTTTTCTCACCAAAAAGTAGTATTATGAAAGGAATGCCCACGTTGCCCCACAGGTTTGTTGTTGCTTACAGCCTTCCCATCAGTGTGCTCTTGAAAGGTTAAACTCACTTCTGAGCGATTGTTTTCATAAACTCAGAATTTTGTTTCCAGCCCACATGGCTCGATAGTGTGTAACCTGGTCTCTACCCAGTATTAGCCACGTTGTTTTCACACTTGTCTCTAAGGGCCAAAGATTATCTCACAGAAGCTCCGAAATAATTCCTGTGTCTGCAATGCATGTATAAAAGGGAATTTTTCAAGGGAAGAGGGTGAGAATCAAGTTCAAACTCTTGAGAAATTTTGTAAAGGATTATATTGATTAACAAAAGCTCTCCGGCATCTTCTGGTAGACATGTGAGAGAAAGCAGTGATTGTAATTAATTTTTAGTGAGTGCCACATATTTGATAATTGCTCTGATTCATGCTATTATATTCCTCTTCCTTCACCCACAGCAAAACAAGCTTAATTTGATTCATACCCTTAGGAAGAGGAAAAAAAAAGCCTAAGATTACTCACATGGCTGTGATTCAGCTCTTGGCTCTTACCCCCACCTCCCCCTCCTCCTCCCCCCTTTCTCCCACCCTGCCCACTCCCATATTCACTCCCACCCAGTGGCGTTACCATCAAAAACTGAGTCAGTTCATTCTTTAAAATGGGTGGGGAAAAGAAGACAACTAATGAAAACTTTTCTGAGCAAAGTGTACTGCTTAGATCTGAAATCATTGCAGGAAGACGGGCAGAGTGGCTGCTTATATAATAGGAAAAGCATGGAACAAAGGGCAACTCTCAAAGAAATGTTAAGAGTGTCTTATATAATTCTAGACATAGTTCACGTGCATGTTAGTAGAGGTAGACACATAGCCACATAGGCAGGCATCTATGAACATTTTCTTATTTTGGGAATTTTGTATACACTGGGTATAAAACTGATCTTCTCATCTCAAAGTATATTACTTTGCTATAATCAAAATGTGAATCTAGCCATTATCCAAAGATTTTTCTAAATTGAAGTATAGTTCATTTACAAGGTTGTATTAATTTCTGCTGTAAAGTGATTCAGTTATGCATGTATATATACATTCTTTTTTTATATTTTTTTCCATTGTGGCTTATCACAGGATATAGAATATAAAGTTCCCTGTGCTATCCAGTAGGTCCTTGTTATTTATCCCAAAGATTTATTTTTAATTTCTTATTTTTAATTGAAGGATAATTGCTTTACAGTATTGTGTTGGTTTCTGCCAGATATCACCATGAATCTAAAGCTGTTTGATCATTGTAAAACATAAGTGAGAAAGTCATTTTGTCAGCCTTCAAATGAATGGTGTGACTTAGAAGCCTTAAGCTTGTTGAGTTTCCTCCCATACCGAAGGAGTTGGAAGATTGGTACTAGGGGTGATAAGCTCCCCTTTAGTGAACTGATGATTATGGCACATATTATGGATGCAGTGATTTCTGTTCCTTCCTCATATTTTCTCAGTTATTCCCATTCTCCAGATGAAACCAAAGCTGTGAGAAAAATGAAGTCACTTTCCTAAGTCCCCACAGGTTATAGTCCCAGATCCAGTATTAGAACTCAAGCTGTCTGACTGTATCCTGACCTGTAGTTCTGGTTTGTGGGAATCTGACACAGTTAGATCATCTGGTGTTTTAGAGATTGCCTGGAGACAGGAGCGGTGACCAAGAGGAAGCTCTGTGCCTGAGCTCCAAACCTGGCTTTAACTAAACTGTTGAATCAGGTCTCTGTGTGTCTTCCTGAATGGAGGGGAATGGAATCAAGCCTTCCCCCAAACACTCATTTGTAATCCTAATCACCTTCTCTCCATTTTTGCTGGCTTTCCTCCCATTCTGTTACCATCTGTCTCAGAAACACTGCCTGGATAAAGACAAGTCTAAGCAGTTGCTCGCTCTCCAACAAAACATAGTATTATTTCTCTTTTCCCCCAGAGCAGTACCAAGCACCATATTTGAGGAGAGTTCCATATTTATAAAACTTGCCTGCATCTCAGTGATGTCTGGTTGCTGTCCATTTTATCATTCTTCAAATATGTTCTATGCTGGCTGGAAACGATTAGCTTTGTTACTGGAGGGTTTGTAGGACGCTTGAATTTCTTCACAGAGTTTTCAGATGGAAATCCATGTAGTTTTCTCCTTTAAGAAATGAAATTCCTTAATAAAAGACAGCATGGGAGAGAGTGTATGCTGAGGTTTCTTTTTGAACCCCCCACACTCCCTCACTCCATGGTTTTCCCTGAGGGTAACTATGGTGGAGTCTTATGTCATGACCCTGCGGAGAGAATAAACAGTGAATCTCTTTTTCCTGGGTCTGAAACCACTTCCTTATGCCTCTGTTTGGGGGCCCCTTTTTGATGCCAAGGGTGGTGCTCCATGCCCACAGGACTGTAGTATTTCCCCCAGTCTTTGACCCATTCACCTTCTTTCCTGGCCAGCTGATGAGTTTCCATGTCTTGACCCATCTGGGCTGACTGAAATGGAAATTCTTCTTGAATGTCCTCCCCAGCAGGTCCTAGCCCGATTCTGCACTGGCTTTTGGAAACTCCAAGAAGTTTGGACAGAAAGGCCCCAGCAGATGTCAAATGTAAAACCAGACAAGTATTAAAATCACTGAAACTTTGGGAGGAAAATATGGATTGGCTAGGTGTTTGTCAAGTGATTCTAAGAAAAGTTATGGAATTGTATTTTTCTCATGCAGAAATGTTAAAATGACTATGTATTACTCTAAAATGATGGTGCGTAGAGGGCTGTTAAAGCGTAGAGATTGATTGACAATGATAACAAACAGCCAATCCTTACATAGTACGTACTATCTGTCAGGCACTGTCCTCCGCTTGTACATGTATTTTTAACCCAGGTATCACAGCTAGGTATCAGCAGAGCCAGCATTCAAACCTCAGCAAGTCTGGCTCTAGGCTTTAAAAATATGTTAGGGATTCTTTTAGATGCCCAAATTTTAGGCGTTCGATTCTATTAATATACTGTTTTCATAGTCTGTGTTTATTTCCATTGAAAGCCATGTAGTTATAGATTTTATAGTCTTTATATATTGTAGGAAGGTAAACCAATAAAATTTTACTCAAAAAAGAGTCAGTGGCTAGATTAATACATCCCTGTGGAAGCATAAGTTTTAAGAACCAAATGAGAAATATGTGCACATGGTTAAAATAGAAAGGTTTCAAAAGTACAATTTGGAAATGTACTTCTAAATTGTTTTGTGTGGATTTAACTTCAGAAAGTCAGTTCTATCTATACATTTAGTGTGGGATTTATTCCAGTAAAAGAGTACAGGGACTCTTTCTGTAATGCGAATTGTCAGCTCCTAAATCAACTGGATTTACAGGGTATATACCTTTTCTCTGCCTTCCTTTACCAATTTGAAAATGAGATATTTGAACATTTTGATATATTATAGAAATAGACTGTATTTCCTTATATTATAACAAAATTAGTTCTCCATCAAGGCATAATCAGCACTGCATGTCAAGCCTTGGTCAGAGCGGTTGCTAACTCTGTCAGGGTTAAAGGAAGTATGCTGAAAGGAGATAACTGAAGTTAAACTGCTCCGACCAAGGCTTCCAGATTTTTTGTGTGGGGACTTGGACTCCTTATTACTGCATTCTTCCTGTCTGTGTAATACCTGGGAACAATTTATTCCATGTAATCCCACCCCCATCTTGGTAGTAAACTTCTTTTTTTTTTTTTTTTTGCTGAAGAGGAAGACTTTCAGGCATGCCAATGTATTTAATCAGAATTTTCTCAGATGATATTGGAAGATTTTCAGGTTTTTATTTTGCAGCTTGTGGGCAGGTTGGGTTTTAAGAACAGTACAGATGCTTGTGTGTGTATGTGTGTGAGAGAGAGAGAGAGATGTGGTTATATTGCATATGTGCTTGTGTGTGAGTGGCTCAGATTAGAATGTGAACTGTAGTAGATGCAAAAGTGAAAGTTGCAACATGGCTCCCATGCCCCTGACCACTTCCGAAAGAACATGCCACATGGGCTGCAGACTTACAGACTTAAACTTGGATCCACAGGACAAAAAGAGTCTTAGTCCTCCTTGATAAAAGCCTCCATTAGACTAAAATTATAAAACTTGTTTACTGCTGTTCGTGTGAACTCAAACGTTCAGTTGCCTCAGTTGCAAAATTTTCAACAAATAATTAGGATGGTTTAAATATTTGGGACTAGAACCAGAGCCTCACCATACCTTCAAAATAATCTTGCACTTTCTCCTTTACATGATCCAGTTCTTTGAAACCATTTATAATCTGCCTTGTGGTCCTGAAATGTACAAGTTATAAGAGAAAAAAAATGTGAGCTTGTCAGATTAACTACAATCACCAGTCTAATAAAACTGAGTCACATCCAAATGGGCTGCACTTACACTACCCTCCCATTCTAGGGAAAACGTGGCTGGGGGAGGCAGTCTGAGTCATCACCTGGTTTGTTTGACATACGCTTCCTTCCATAAATTGGGAATGGCAAGCAGCACAGTGTTCCCAGCTTGCCTCGGAGAAGGAGCTCTTGCAGCCTTGCAGAATCAAAATAGGGCCTTTTAGGTTTGAAGGTTGAAGCTATGTCCATATTCTGGCTTCAGATGTCTAGGGGAGAGGGAGAAACTGGACAGACCCAAACAAAGAACAAATGTAAGTACCATTTTTTGGGGGGGGATAATGAAATGGTAGGGTGTCCACAGTTGAATGTTTCCTAGGATATAAAAAATAATTGAGAACTACATTGGGGGTGTTAGATAAATTAGTAGCTGGCTTACTAAGTGGGGGGCTCATTTACTTAACGAGAATGTTCTCAACGTGAACAGTCCAAAATGATTACATGAGAGAGAGTGGGAGAAAGAAAGGGCTGGGGGGAGACTGATGATTTGGTTGTTACGGTACAAATTGGTCCTGACTGTGTTTAATTTTGTCTGAACTATGCAACCATTTTGAGATAAATGTATTTCGTTTAAGAAACTTTTTCACAGCAGACTTTGAATCTCCTTTAGTGGTATTTGGAAGGGCTGAAAAGAGCAGGGCTCTTGTATCACCCATTTTTCCTCCAGCCGCTGTGTGGAGGCTCACCGGAGCTTTTTAGAATAAAGAAGAATGCAAAATTGTTGGGGAGACTGAAGAGGAAGGGGAAGGGAGGAGTAGATTTATAGCTGAAGTGGGTTTGTAAACTCAGCCTCGGCTTGGGGATTATTTTTTAATATGTGCCAGGCACTCCTCTGATTTCCATCCTGGCTTGGTGATGGCTTTTTGTCTGTCTGTGTGAGGCTCTGGTGTTCCCTATTTTAAAGCCGGAGTTGTCACAGCCTGGGCGTTTTCTGTTTCGGCTTATGGCTTTTTTTCCCCCCTCTTTTCCTGAATGAGTGTCCTTTGTGTAACCCCAGTAATTCAGAAATCCTGCAGTCATAGGGACTGCCCTGTCATGTGACTTAGGTACTAGGTGCTGCCTGCGATTGGTCAGCAGCTAATTGGCGGGTCCCTATAAGAAGTCCCACTTTGGGCAACCAGTCACTCTCCTGCCTGGGCTGCTACTCAACAGGGGCCGGGGTGGGAGGGGAGGAGAGGGGGTGGCGATGGGTGTCCAGTGATTCAGCCACATGTAATAGATGACCAAAGGACCACTTCCTTGGGGTCTGCACATCAGTGGAAGACACCCAAATTGGTTGTGGCTGCCTTGATCAAACTCTGGCTCCCTGAACTGGTAACTGTCACTTTAATGTAGCTTACTGATTAAACTCAGAAAAATGCAGCTAAAAAATCTTTGCCAGGAACTTGTGTGGACTTACTCCCTGTTCACCCCCAACCCCCACCCCCTTGTTCTTATTCGTTTTGTCACAGGAATGAAATGCAGATAACTCTTTAGAAAACTTTCATAGGAAAAAAGCGCCTCGTGTGATCTGGAACAAAGACATTTTCTAATCAGATTTATCAAGCTGTGAAGAGGGAGTTTTAGCGAACGGAAGCAGCAGCATTCTGTCACCAGGAAATACTGCTTTATCCAAAATTGGTAAGTGAAAAGTGGCATTGCTCCCTAATAGATATCATATGCCGTGTGTGGGAATTGTAAAATTGTTCACAGACCCCTAACAACTGTGTTGAACTAAAGAACATATAAACAGAGTGAGGAATTCTAAAAAGGAACAGCTCGAGAATATAGCATAAAGACTGAGAAGAAGCCAGGTAATTAACAAAGATGAGCTGAGCATTACCAGTTTAGCCAAATATGAGGGAAAAGAAAATAAAAATGAGTTCTTTGGTAGAACTGTGGCATTAGCATTCCATGGATATAGATTTCCATTTAGTTTGAACAGTATATGTGATAGATACTTGAAGAAATGCTTTCAGAATTAGTCAACTTGCCCTGCTTTCCCTCCTTCTACCCCAGGATGTCCAGAATTTAGTTAGAATTCTATAAAATTAAAGTTTAAGTAATGCATTCAAAAAATTTCCTACCGATTATGAAAGGCAGATGGTAATAGATTTTTTTTTTACATTTGTGTCAAGAATTTTAAGACTGTTCCATTTGATTACATTAATACAGTGAAAGGGTGGTTATTTCTATATGGTTTATTTTTGAGAGACGTTTTGAGAAATCATGATTAGCAGTTCTTACTGGTGTGCCTGTGTCTCCTTCTGAAACCTCAAATTCACTTTTCCAATCTAAAACCTGAGTGGCCCTTATGTTTAAATTTCCAGAGAAATACAAAAATACTTTGAATAACTGTATTATATACAATAGTTTCTTGTTCATGAACCATAAGGAAACACAATTTTACATTAAGCATGAATGTCTGATTTCTTGATTTGGCTTCTTAAGGATGACTGTTGGAAAAGTTGAATAAAATAAGAAAATAAATCCAGAATGGTCAGTGGCTCTCTGATTTTACCAGTTTCTTATTGGTCAATAGAAGTAATCATGTGATGTCCACTTATAGAATCAGATGGAAAAATATTTTGTCCTTTAACTACCAGTAAACATGTAGGTTATTTTGGTGATCTCCCTTTATGAATGTGAATATGTACAATAAAACTATTAGTGACAAAATTGTAAGTTTAGGGTTATAGAGAATACAATATTATTAATTTACTTCTCAAAAATACCTTATTTCAAAATGAAAATTGAATCTGCATTTCTGACTTTGGGTTTTCACTTTCTAAATTTTGAAATCCTTAACTCAAAGGGGGAAAATGTATAATAAAAAGCAGGATAGCAGTTCTACACTTTCTCTTGTTGGCACTAGAGTGAAGTGAGAGTGGAAAGGAGAAAGATGAATCTAGTAGGATTTGTTAATTAGTCTGTTTATTTTTTTCCTGCTTATACTTTAAGAGTTTTTAAGATCATTTTTCTCAGACTAGTAGCTCTCAAGACTTCTGTAGAAGTACTTATTTTCAAAGAAATAGATAAAAAGTAAGGTAAGCATGATCATTAAGGGCAGGTCTTCCAATAAATCAGACTGGTGATTTAAACTTGTTAATATTACAGCTTATTTGACTTAATTATGTGGTTGAGGATATGGAAAAATGCTACTTTTTTTCTTGAAGTACATGGATTTGTAGGTTTCAAAGTCTTGGAGCCAGAGAAGTGGTGACAAGACATTAAGATATTTACAGGTAATTTATATCTGACTGCTAGCTTGTGTTTAGTGATTCACAATTATTTTCAGCTCTGTATTTTATGTAAATACTTGGGAGAAACATGATGATTTAATAAACTGTCTAAATACTGCTGTGTTTAATGGACAGAAAGCTTCTATATAATTTCTAGGTTTTACTCATCCATTTAGAAACCATTGTTTTGAATGACAAAAGTATGACAGAAGCAGGTTGAAACAGTAAATGCTAGAAAGTGTATTCAGAAGCATTTCTTTAAATCTTCATGTTTTTTAGTTCTGTGTGCTCTTCTCTGTTAGCATTTATTAGTTTTAAAAAATACATGTAAAATAAGTAACAGCATTGCCCTGAATTCTCTGGTGGGATCATGGAGAGTACTAAAATTTTTGTATATCTTGTTAAAAGATATTAATGGTACACACATGTCTCTACGTGGGTATGTAAAGTTGTAAACTGAAGGGACTCAGGTCAAGGGACAGGCTTCAGAATAGTTTCTCTCAAATAGTATTGATATCTGCAAATCCAGGAATATAAGCTTTTCCCCTTTGGGCTTGTATTTTACATTTTTGGTGTGGTGTACAGTTTTACCCAACTAAATGTTTTGAGGTATGGATATGTATGCATGTATATATTTGATTGGAAGGGGGAACTTTAATCACTAGCAGAACAAGTGACTGTTTGTCAGAACCTAGATAAGCCTCATAGTGTTGTTCCTATGACAGCTGAGGGACTGGGTGTTGAAATGTAACTTTAAGTTCTCGGTTTGCAAATGTCATTCAGACCTCCCACTACAGTCTCACTGAGTAGGAGGATAATGAGAAGGGGGAAAAACCATGAAGCAACATAAGTATCTCCCTTCGTTCCATGTCTTCCTGACTTGCCTTTGTGTACCGATCGCCATGGGAGTGGTAAACAGAAGTCTTGAACAAAGCAAAATTTGAGTATAAAATAAGTGGAAAGGGGTCAGAGTAGTTGGGGAGGATAAATAACAACATATGGGGGTAACAAAGAGGCAAGAGAAGCCAGTTTCCATGCATTTGTGCAAATCCTTTATCCAGTGCTGACCAGCAGTGCAAACATCTTGAACCAGTTATTGTATAGCTCTTCAAGAGCTGCAAATATTTCTTCAAGTGCAATGTGGAGAAAATTCCTTTGGTAGCAAGATAGTTTACCTCTTTGGTGTAACGCTTATTCATTTCCCCTAGACTAACTACAGAGCATCCTGTATTCTTTGAAGGTCTATGTTTTTAAGTCAGTTTTTAAAATCATTTAATAGCTTGTCCTTTTTCCATAGGAAAGATAGGGTTGTACTATTAAAATAGTGGTAAATTTTAAGTATATTAACCTAAACCCAAGACCTGTCATTTGTGGAAATACATTGGTTGACAGAGAAGCTTATGGCACACTCTTTTGGAGGGGTGAAGGATTGTTTAGATTATATTTCAGTTCAGTTCAGTTCAGTTGCTCAGTCATGTCTGACTCTGTGCAGCCCCATGGACTGCAGCACGCCAGGCCTCCCTGTCCATCACCAACTCCCAGAGTCCACTCAGACTCAGGACTGTTGAGTCGGTGATGCCATCCAACCATTTAATCCTCTGTTGTCCCCTTCTCCTCCCGCCCTCAATCTTTCCCAGCATCGGGGTTTTTTCAAATGAGTCAGTTCTTTGCATCAGGTGGCCAAAGTATTGAAGTTTCAGCTTCAGCATCAGTCCTTCCAATGAATATTCTGGACTTATTTCCTGAATTATATTTAGCATAGAGTAATTGTGCAGTTGTGGATTTCCCATGCCTGAAGGGCTTTCTATTTTCTGCTTCTAAATGGTTTTGACTATTTATTTGGTTATTAGCATGTCCACACCTGGGTTCGATCCTTGGGTTGGGAAGATCCCCTGGAGAAGGGAACGGCAACCCACTCCAGTATTCTTGCCTGGAGAATCCCAGGGACAGAGGAGCCTTGTGGGCTACAGTCCATGGGATCACAAAGAGTCGGTCACCACTGAGTGACTAAGCACAGCACAGCGCATGCAGACACATGTGGCCCAGCTTTATCCACTGAGAGAACACAGAAGCAGTGACACCTTGGTGGCAATGACCATACCTAGTTCCCAGGTCTTTGTTTCTAAATGGACAGAGGAGCCTGGTGAGCTACAGTCCATAGGGTTGCACAGTGTCAGACATGACTGAACAACTAACACTTTCACACACAACATATCCAGAAGTTAGAAAGGAAAAACATATTTCAATGGGTTTTGCCCCTTAATTACTATATAGGTCCACCATTGCTTCTGAAATCCAAAAATGTCTGACAAGCAAAAGATTTGAATGTAAAAATTTTGATAGCAAATCCTGACCTAAACTGACATGAAGCTATTTATAGTCTTTATCTATCCTACTTAGTATAATGTTTGTATGTTTTACTGTAGAAATTATTAATGTGTTTGGTCATGAAGTACTGGGGTTTAAATTCACCATCATCATAATCAGTCTGAGAGTCAGATAAGGGTTTGTACACTTCTCATTACTGGTATACATTGAGCTCACATTATATGCCAAGCACTGGCATCTAGAACAGTGTCTGGCACATGGCAGATGCTCAGTAGATGTGTCTTGGTGTAAAATGCTTTCACCTATTAACTAATGTAATCCTCACAAAAACTGAAGAGAGCCGATATGGCTATTATTCCCACTTTACATAGAGAAACAAGGGGAAGAGACTTACCCAAAGTGTCCCAGCCAGGAAGTGATTAGAGCCAAGATCAGAAAGCAAGCAGTCTAGCTGCAGTCTGCTCTTAATGAATCCACTTCAGGTATGTGGGAGGCCTAAAGATATGGCATTGGACCTCTCCAGTGAATTACAGGGGCGTTTCAGCTGTTTATTCCTGGTCACCCTGTGCCTGGTATCATTGGCAGCTGATGACATC
>SJYX01018385.1:6585-18354 GCA_006410675.1 Oreotragus oreotragus
CCTGCAATCTGGCCTGGCTGGTGGCCAAGGCCTTCGGGACAGGTAGGCGGTGGCCACCCGTGCCTGCCTCCCCCGCAGCTGCGCGCATCCCGGTTTCGCTTCCGCCCGCTGGTCCCCCCTCCCCGCCTGGCTCGGCGCACGGGCTCGGGGACGCGATGGGCGATGCGAGGAGGAGAAAGGGGGGGTGACGCCGGCTTGCTCTTCAGTCAAGAGCCTCCGGTTTGGGCAGGTGGGATGCGCCAGATTTCTTTTATTGGACAGCAAAAGTGGGTATTTGTTGTTTTTTGGGTGTTTTGTTTTTTTTCCCCCCTCCAGGGACCAATTTTGTCACGTTTTTACGCGGGGTGGTTTTAGTTTATGGTATTTTCCTCATTGTGCTGCGTTCGTTTCCCCCGCAGTCATAGCTGTGATTACAGCGCCGAGAAATCGGAGTTGGTTTCGTTATTATTGGAAGGAGGTGGCTGGCACACAGACTGCATCGATTCTGACATTTGTAACCATGGCTGCGAGTCAGGCTCCGTGGGCTGGACGGTGGTCCCCGGCCGAGTGCAGGCTTTTGGTTTCTGAGGTCCTTCTTTAAGCTTGTGTCCTCCCCTACACGGTCTGGGCTCTGTTAGACCAGTTATTTAAACCCAGTATTTAGCTTGCTGACTGTCACGTACTGTTTTCATCTCGTGTTCAGACACATTCCTTTTTCCAAACATTTTGGCTTCATAAATTAAGAGAAACAACAACTCCCTACTGTGGGATTAAAAAATATTTTTTATTTTAATAGAAGAGTTTTTTGAGGGCATGTGCTGTTGACACAAACTGTATAGCGCAGTGGAAGTCAGACACTCCCGCCTTAACTCGGTCTTTGCAGAATAACAGGAAAAGGGCCTCCTGTGTAATTCCTTGGCTGGTGCTTTAGGAGCCCCTGTTGTGGACCTCTGAAAGGTTTAGCTTTTCACTCGGAGATTTTTCCATGAAGGTGGTGTCATCTGACAGCTTTGATTGATTCTGTAAGATTTCTGTGCCCTAGTTAATAAATTTTGGATACATAAAATATCTTTTGAAAAGTTTCTTAGTATTTACAGACTTTTCTCCAGATGTTAAATACAGGTTTTTTTTGTGTGTGTGTGTTTTTTTTTTTTTTTTTTTTAGGGTAAGAGGATGGCTTATTTCCAGTTTTAGGACCATGAAAATATGTGGGTAAATGGTTTAATTCATTCTTAACTGTTCAAACATACACAGCTGAATACATACACAGGTGACTAGCAGGACTGCATATTTAGTTAACTAGCGAATGAATCTCCGGGGAAGGCAATGGCACCCCACCCCAATACTCTTGCCTGGAAAATCCAATGGACGGAGGAGCCTGGTGGGCTGCAGTCCATGGGGTCGCTAACAGTCGGACAGACTGAGCGACTTCACTTTCACTTTTCTCTTTCATGCATTGGAGAAGGAAATGGCAACCCACTCCAGTATTCTTGCCTGGAGAATCCCAGGGATGGGGGAGCCTGTTGGGCTGCCGTCTATGGGGTCACACAGAGTCGGACACGACTGTAGTGACTTAGCAGCAGCAGCAGCGAATGAATCTCAGCGTTTAGAAAATTATTTGAATTAGTTTTGAGGGAAACTTCACCTTACTGGGATTTGATGTTTATGACA
This sequence comes from Oreotragus oreotragus, assembly GCA_006410675.1. Taxonomy (NCBI): domain Eukaryota; kingdom Metazoa; phylum Chordata; class Mammalia; order Artiodactyla; family Bovidae; genus Oreotragus; species Oreotragus oreotragus. The sequence continues at coordinate 8,236 of SJYX01018385.1, forward strand.
GCTTTTGTTTTATTTGAATTCTCATGCTTTGTATTGAAGTAGAAACATGTTAAAGGTTTTAAAACTGGCATCAGGAGTAAGTATAATAAAAAGTTTACTTTGAAATAATTTAGATCTTAGAGATTTTGTTGAAACTGAATGTGTAGAGTAGCACCTGGGAGGAAACACAAAGTGGTAGAGTGTTTTTGTTTCCTGAAGCGAATACCCATTTAGAGGAGAAATGGAAGCTATTTAAGTACTTAGAAAAGATGGAAAAAGAGAAATTTATATTTCCACCTCTGTGGAAAAGCAGTTTGTACAAAATGGAATGCAAAGGGGATAGCAAAAATAGTTTCTTTCCTCCTGAAACTGAGAAGAATCGTGTAGTACAGATGGCCATGTTGCCCTGGGTTCGTGAGGATTCCTGACCAGAAAAAGGCCTGCTCTCTGGGTGCATGTCAGGGGGGTTTACTAGACCCTGGACCTCTTGAGGAGTAGGCGTTGCACCTGCTTGGAGCAGGAGAGAAGAGGAAGAAGCAGAGCACGCGTGGAACGGGTTGCGTGCGGGAGGCGTGTGAGATGCCATGCGTTCTGTTGTACGCTCAGGGCCCACAGCAACTCTGATGTCAGTAGCCTGCTCCTCGTCTAAAAATGCAAGGTCTCCAGTGCAGAGAGAGGTTAAACAGCTTCCCCGCGGTCACGCTTTGAATAAGGGCAGACATGAGCTTTGACTTGTGTGTCTGACTCTAAAGGGTTGGGTGTGGGTGGAGCAGGCACATCTCTTCTCTGTCTGATGCTTCAAACACACTGCTCTGTTAGTCCCACAGCATCCCTCTAGAAGGATAGTGTTCTCATTTCACAGATGAGGGAACGAGCTCAGACCCGTTCGCCCAAGATTAAACATCTGGCGAGTCCTGCAAGTGTTTCCTCCTTCCGCCACTCTGCAAGGTAAACCTCTTATCTGCCAGGTGTGCAAAATGTCCATATAGTACATGTTAAAAGTCTTATTTACTTACTTGTTTTCTTTAAATAACGGCAGACACTACTCTCAGATGGTTTAGATGAATGACGTTGGCACTTAAATTTGTCGTGGCAGCAGTTGGCATGGATAAAAGTCAGATTCAAAATGGAATGAAAAACAAGCTTAAAAAAACCATAAGAAAGTTGCTTGCTGCTACTGCTAAGTCGCTTCAGTCGTGTCCGACTCTGTGCGACCCTGTAGATGGGAGCCCACCAGGCTCCTCTGTCCCTGGGATCCTCCAGGCGAGAATACTGGAGTGGGTTGCCACTTCCTTCTCCAGTGCAAACGGCACTTAGTAAGGAGAAGTCGGTGAATTACTAGGGTTATGCATGTGCCTTTTGTTTACTGTTACTCAGCAGTCTTTCAAAGTATGGGTTTATATGGGACAAGTAGGAAAAGGCAAGGTTCCGTTTCTTTGGAAGTAAATCTGCAGTTGCTGCAGACACCGTTTTATGACAGGTGTCAGTAGACAGCGTATTTCAGAGCTATTGCCTAGTGGCATTCAGTGAATCATTCAGAACACTAGCTCCCTTTTAAGTCATGACTTATGAACGTCCCTTCTTTAACGATGGCATGTAGGATTCTCGGGTGCTGACTTAGTCTTTTTCTGTGAGAAACTTTCTAACTTTTGACAAATTAAATTTTAGAACTATATATCGGAAAACTCATTTAAGATGATAGTTGGAAATCAATTGTGGGCATAGAATGAAGTTATTGAACTTTAAAAAATAAATTAAGCACTGGCATTGTAATACTTAGAAAGCAGACGGAGTATTTACTTAATTTGAGCTTGGAATCATATTCTTTTTCTTTACACTGAAAATGTTCCAGATAACCCAAATCTTAATAGTTTATTTTGTGGGAGGAGGCAGATACAACTTTGATCAAATGAAGAGCAAGTTTGTTTAGATGAATTTTATTCCGTAAGCAGGTGAGATGCGCTAATCACTTTAAGCAAATTGCAGAAGGAAAAGTTGAACTGTGCTGGTCTGGTGTATTTGAACAGCGTCACCCATTTGGTATAACTTTGCTTTAAGTTTGCAGAGTTCTCACATGTGGAGTTCTTTTTTCTTGATCGTGTAACCTGGGCAATGGCACGGAAAATGCCTCTTCTTTACCCCAACACTGGAGTCCTAACCACTGGCCCACCAGGCGATTGCCAGCGTTTGTTCTTCACGTGGAACTTAAGACCCACTTCCTGGTGTCGCTTTATCATTTCAACCTTATCGACTGTCTTTCTCCCTTTCGTACCATGTAGTGTGTGGTATGGACTACAGAATATATGTAGCAGAATATAAAATCATCTGCTGTTATGTGTGTGTGCTAAGTCACCTCAGTCATGTCCAGCTCTTTGTGACCCCGTGGCCTGTAGCCCACCAGGCTCCTTTGTCTGTGGGATTCTCCAGGCAGGAATGCTGGAATGGGTTGCCATGCCCTCTTCCTGACCCAGGGGTTGAACCTGCATCTCTTGTGTATCTTACATTGACAGCCAGGTTCTTTACCACTGATGCCACCTGGGGAGCCCGTCTGCTAGTATCAGTCGAGTTCAGTTGCTCAGTCGTGCCCAGCTCTTTGTGACCCCCGTGGACTGCCACACGCCAGGCCTCCTTGTCCATCACCAACTCCCAGAGTTCACTCAGACTCATGTCCGTTGAGTCAGTGATGCCATCCAACCATCTCATCCTCTGTCGTCCCCTTCTCCTCCCGCCTTCAATTTTTCCCAGCATCAAGGTCTTTTCTAATGAGTCACTTCTTCGCATCAGGTGGCCAAAGTATCGCAGCTTCAATATCAGTCCTTCCAATGAATATTCACTGCTGATCTCCTTTAGGATGGACTGGTTGGATCTCCTTGCAGTCCAAGGGACTCTCAAGAGTCTTCAACACCACAGTTCACATGCATCAGTTCTGCGCCCAGCTTTCTTTATGGTCCAAATCTCACATCCACACATGACTACTTGAAAAATCATAGCTTTGACTAGATGGACCTTTGTTGGCAAAGTAATGTCTCTGCTTTTTAATCTGCTATTTATCTGCTATTTTTATTTAATATGCTTTTCTATCTGATATTATAAATACTCCTTATTATGTTTCTTTGTATATCCCAATACATTTTGTCAAAATCCTGCATGAGACCTGACTCATACATGTGTGAAGCTGTGATCTCAGTGGCCGGCACTGTGGTGACGGGAGCCTGGAGCAGAGAGGCCGGTTTGGGAAGTTCTCGCAGGAGTCTGGGCATGAGGTGAGAGCTGAGGTGGCAGCATGGAAACGCCGGTAATGCTGATGGCGGTCTCCCCGGATGTCAGCCTCTTTCTGTGCTCCTTCTCGTTTTGGTCCTCGTAACAGCCTTGAGAGGTGGAAGCTGTGCAGGGCCGCTGATGAGGACATGAGGCCCAGGGGCTCAGGGCCTCGCCCCACACCACCCAGCGTACGGCTGTGCGTTCTGCGCCTGTGTTCAGCTGCCCTCTTCACCACTGTCCTGTAAGCCCACTGTTCTGTTAATCCAGGAGTCGGATTAACGGAAAAGAGGCAAAGGTAGAAAAAACACTGCCGAGACCTAGTCCCTGGTGTTTCTAAAGGGCTGGATTTGGGAGGCCTGGGTGGGGGCGCAGCCACCTGAGGTTGTAAGGAGAACGGGTTACTTGAGCTTTGCTGTCGGTGACTGGAGCGGCCAGTGGGAAGGGGAAGTCAGCTTTGTTCTGGGGAACCTTGAACTTAATGTGTTGGCCAAACATGTCGTCTGAGAAATCCAATAAGGTAGGCAGCTGTAAATGTGGGTATGGAGGAGGGTTGACCAGGCGAGGCTACAAAATAGCAATTTGGGGATCTTCCCTGTATGAAGTGTCATTGAACTGGGAGGGAGATGAGACATAGAGGGAGAGAGGATTTGAGATCGAACACTGAGAATAGTTTCGGAAGGAGGCTGAGGAAGAGGAGTCGGAATTAGAGCAGTCCGAGTTAGGAGGAGAATTAAGAAAGGGAGAAACGCTGGGGCCCTGGGAGGGGAGGTTTCCAGGGGGTGGTCTTCTTAGCTGGGTCAGAGGCTGCAGGTGTGCCTTCTGAGAGCTCGTGCTGCAGTGCAGAGGGACGGTCAGTGTATAGCCAGAGCAGAGTTCAGGCAAAATCCTGGCGCTGCAGAACTGGTCAGTGCCCTGGGCAAGGGGAGGAGCTGGGGGCGCTGTGGAGGGCGCTGGCATTTCCAGCAGTCTGTGAAGAAAGCCGGGGCAGTGGAGGTGATGGGGACGGGAGGGAGGCGGGCCGAGTGGAGAGCAGGCGCGGCAGGCGGAGCCCACGGTGCGTGTGCAGGCAGGGAGCCCAGAGCTGGGTGTGTCAGCGCAGCAACGGAGACCTGAGCTTGCAGGAGGCCTCTGTGCTGAGTGCAAGAGATCGGCTTGAAAGGTTAAGTTGGGATTGCTTGAGGGGCCACGTTAAGGAATGTGGTATTTATTTAGTAGATAAGTAAATTATCCTAGGCACATTAGATGTTTTTTAGAAAGCCACTATAACTTATTGAACACGTACTTTGTGTCAGATATAGTTTGAGCATTTAATATGCATTATTTTTTTTAATTCTGAGAACGACCCTATCAAGTAGATACTATGTTTCTTCATTTCCACTGTGAGCCAGGGGCCCCCACTGTGGCTTGGCTGGCTGGGTGCTGGTTGTGGGCAGCAGCCTGTGTGTCATAGGAGTTTAGCAGTGCCCACTCCCAGCTCGTTCCTTCAGGCTGCTTTCTGGCTCTGAAATGGGGAGTATGAGCTAACTTTTAAGTACTTTAGGCTCTTGAAGTAAAATATATCTGAAATGACATTTGTCCTCAGCAAAGGAAAGTTTCAAAGTAGATGGTTTCATTTTTTTCTGCTGGCATTTCACTGCTTCTTTCAAGATTCTCTTTCAGCTTCTTGTTTTCCATTCTTTCTCTCTCTCTTTTTTTTTCATTTTTTAAATTTTCTTTTTTTTTAAAAATTTCTCTCTCTCTCTCTTTTTAATGACATTCAAATTACCAGATTGCTGAATTGTAAATTTTTCTCTGATTGGTGCATTTTGTAGAATTTTGTATTGTACCAGATTCTGAAACAGCAGAACTATCCTTTTTTTTTTCTTAAAGCTATCTCCCCCTTTTTAAAATTGGTTTTAGAGGGCTTGACTGTAAGCCCTTGAAATTTTACTTAGGACACCTCATATTATGTGAAGAGGTGAGACAGGCATAGATTCATGAGTCCAGAGGTACAGAAGGCAGATTTAGTGGGAAGTCGCCTGGACACAGAGAAGGAAAGATGATCTTGTGGGGAGTGTTAGGAGTGATTTTTTTTTTTTTCCTCAGGATTGGCCCCTACTCCAGGGTCCTCTCATGTCCCACACAGGCCAGGGCTCTTCCCAGCATCACAGAAAGTGCTCCGCTCTTCTCTTATACCCTTCTTTCTCTTTAGATAGACAAAGCTGCTCAATGATACATCATCTCAGATACATACATCAACAGTAAACGTCCATGTACTCTTTACCCAACCTCCACAGTGAACAGCTCATGGCCAACCTTGATTTATCTATCCCGTTGCCTGTTATCTGAAGCAGGTCCCTGCCATCCAGTCATCTCATCAGTAAGTGCACGAGTGTCTCCAAAAGTCGGGGCTCCCTTTCTTTTTTCCGCGGCCGTTTAGTTGCTTGGCAGTGTTGCGTTAGCTCCTGCCATGCACGGAGCGCCTGGCAGAGCTCCTGGGCTCACAGCAGGCCTCAGCGGCTGCCTGCTTCACGCATGGTGCCCACAGTGGGTGTCCATCCCAGCCTCCCAGCTCACGCCCCCCCTAGTGTCCCGTGTCTGTGTCTGTGTCTCTCTTTCTCTTTGCAGAGAGGCTCACCTGCACCATCTTTCTAGATTCCATTTACATGCGCCACGGTACGACGTTTTCTCTTTCTGACACTTCACTCTGTGTGATGGCCTCTAGGTCCATCCATGTCTCTGCAAAGACACAACTGCACCCCTTTCTATGGCTGAGTAGTGCTCCCTGGGATATATGTGCCACGCCTTCTTGATCCGTTCCGCTGTCGACGGACATCTAGGCTGCGTCTGTGTCTTGGCCATCGTGAGCGGTGCAGCCGTGTGCACAGGGGTGCGTGTGTCGTCTCCTGTGGAGGGGCTCCCTTTTTAAACGTGACTGCAGTCTTGCCATCATCACACAGTCTAGCTCACCGCTCATGTTTTCACTTCCTTTGTCTTCCAGTTCATTTGTTTTAGTCAGTATCGAATTAGGGCCGTCTTTGCCATTTGTTATCTCTCTCTCTGGAGAAGAAAATGGCAACCCTCTCCAATACTCTTGCCTGGAGAATCCCTTGGACAGAGGAGCCTGGTGGTCTACAGTCCATGGGGTCGCAAGAGTCGGTACGACTGAGCGACTGACACACACACCTCTCTCCCTACCCCCTTTTTTTTGGCCCCCTGTATTTCTTACATGTTGCTGCTAAGTCGCTTCAGTCGTGTCTGACTCTGTGTGACCCCACAGACGGCAGCCCACCAGGCTCCCCCATCCCCGGGATTCTCCAGGCAAGAACACTGGAGTGGGTTGCCATTGCCTTCTCATTTCTTATATGCTGCTGCTAAATTTAGAGAATTAAACAGATTCATGTTTGATTTTTTTTTTTGCGTACTTCATAGGTTTTTGTACTTCCACCAGGAGGCATTTAATGTCTCGTTATTTCTCTTTCTGTCCTGACTTCTTCATTTGTTACTTGGAATATTCTTCCCTGAATAAGTGTCTGGGTACCCTGGGGGGAAANTTTTTTTTTTTGCGTACTTCATAGGTTTTTGTACTTCCACCAGGAGGCATTTAATGTCTCGTTATTTCTCTTTCTGTCCTGACTTCTTCATTTGTTACTTGGAATATTCTTCCCTGAATAAGTGTCTGGGTACCCTGGGGGGAAATGTCCTCGATGAACCCTAGGCTCCAGGTGCACTGCCAGGCACCCACCCCAAAGGTCATGGAGCAGAAAAGCTCACAAACCAGATCAGAGTGCTTATATCACATGGTTTGTTAAATCAGTTTACAGTGAGAAGCGAGGGGAGAGGTGGGGTGGGTTGACATATGTAGGACAGAGTGGACCCCCTGCCCTCCGTCCTGAGCTTTGCCCATCGCTTTCTGCTGTAGCAGCCTCACCTAGGGATGGTGTGGTCACACCAGTCGGAGCCGAGGTTGGAACACAGAGGCTCACAGTGACGCAGGCCACACGCTGCCTCCATCAGGGAGGGAAGGGGCAGCACGCCTGCCACGGCTTCCCCGCGCGTCAGGCGTGTCGGGAAGCCTGCTGCATCAGTGCGGGTCTCAGGCTTCTGGGGCAGAGGGTGCATAGGCCGGAGTGAGCGTCACCAGCGGGTGGCTCGCTTAAGCATTCAGACTGTGAAGCGTTCCGACACATGTCGTGTTCACTGCCTGTTGTCTGCTTAGTCTCGTGCACATTTAATTGTCATGAATATTTATGGGATTCCAGCCGAGCTATTTAAAATCCTAAAAGATGATGCTGTTAAAGTACTGCACTGAGTATGTCAGCAAATTTGGAAAACTCACAGTGGCCACGGGACTGGAGAAGGTCAGTTTTCATTTTAGTCCCAAAGAAGGGCAATGGCAAAGAATGTTCATAGGATGGTATAGCTGCACTCATTTCACATGCTAGCACCCTCAGAATCCTTCAAGCTAGGCTTCAGCAGCACCTGAGCCAAGAACTTCGAAATGTACAAGCTGGATTTCGAAAAGACAGAGGAACCAGAAATCAAATTGGCAACATCTGATGGATCATGGAAAAAGCAAGAGAGTTCCAGAAAAACATCTGCTTCATTGAAAATTCTTAAAGAGTTGGGAATACCACACCACCTTACCTGCCTCCTGTATGTGGATCAAGAAGCAACAGAACCAGACACGGAGCAACTGAGTGGTTCCAAGTTGGGAGAGGAGTACATCGAGGCTGTATGTTGTCACCCTGCTTAGTTAACTTATATGTAGAATACACCATGCAAATGCCATGCTGGATGAATCACGAGGTGAAGTCAAGATTGCTGGGAGAAATACCAAAAGCGTCAGATATGCAGATGATACCATCTTAATGGCAAAAAGCGAAGAGGAACTAAAGACCCTCTTGATGAGGGTGAAAGAGGAAAGTGAGAAAGCTGGCTTAAAACTCAGCATTTAAAAAACTAAGATCATGGCATATGGTCCCATCACTTCATGGCAAATAGAAGAGGAAAAAGTGGAAACAGTGGCAGACTTTATTTTCTTAGACTTCAGAGTCACTGTGGATGGTGACTGCAGCCCTGAAATTAAGGAAGACACTTGCTCCTTGGAAGGGGAGCTATGACAAACCTAGGCAGCATATTAAAAAGCAGAGGCATCATGTTGCTGACTAAGATCTGTATACTTCAAAGCTATAATTTTTGCAGTAGTCATGTACGGATGTGAGAGGTGGATCATAAAGAAGGCTGAGCACTGAACAATTGGTGCTTTTGAACTGTGGTGTTGGAGAAGACTCTTGAGAGTCCCTTCGACAGCAAGGAGATCAAACCAGTCAATCCTAAAGGAAATCAGTCCTGAATATTCATTGGAAGGACTTATGCTAAAGCTTAAGTGCAATACTTTGGCCACCTGATGTGAAGAGCTAACTCATTGCAAAAGACCCTAATGCTGGGAAAAAGTGAAGGCAGAAGAGGGCAGCAGAGGTATGAGATGGTTGCTTGGCATCACTGACTCGATGGGCATGAATTTGATCAAACTCTGGGAGGTACTGAAGGACAGGGAAGCCTAGCGCGCTGCAGTCCACAGGGTTGGAGAGCATCGGACACGACTGAGCGGGTGAATAACAACGTCGCGTTTCTGTGTACATATGCTGCTCACCACTTGCCTTTACGCGACACATTCCTTGAGTTCTGTCTATGGCTAACAGACTTTTTATTTCCTAGTAGTTACCTGTACTTCAAATATCTTTAAAGTTTTCGCGTCTGTCTTACAAACGTATGCATTTTTTTTAGTAGGACCGAGCAGTCTTTAAAGTAAAAGTGCATTTTCTAAGGTAAAGGAGAGGCAGGGTGACTGCTCTGTTCTAAGGTAAAGGAGAGGCAGGGTAACTGCTCTGTTCTTGCCGTTTACTGAGGGGAAATTGGACCAAAGTGATGGGTCAGCGGCCCCTGAGAATCTGGAAGGGAGTGAAGAGGAGGGAGAAAGAGCACCTTGAGCTGTGGCAACCGGGGTGTCAGAGGCTGTGCAGGGCACAGGAGTGTGGTCCCGAGGCTGTGTGGCCATCAGGGGCCCTGCACAATCCAGGGATGCAGGCAGGCCTGGGCCACTTTCTGGGGGGTCAGAGGAAGGCGCTGGGTCCTTGCAGAAGTTGGACATCATCGAAAGCCCTGAGGCTCGGTGCGGTGTGTCACCTGGTCATGTCTGCTCACGGGAAAGAAGCAGACTCTGGCTACAGTAGAGAGTGGCCTGGAGCAGGGCGAGAGTGACGCTGCAGAGACAGCTGTGGGAGAGAACTGACGCTGAGTGCAAAAGGTTGGCCTTCCCAACCGACGTAGTTGAGACAGAGTCCTGAGAGTCGAAGAGTCCTGAGAGCCGGACTGGGAGGTGTGCGTCGGGACTGTGAGAAGGGAGGGCCTTGGGTTGGGCGTGGTGACAGGTCTGATCTCGGGCTTGAGGGACAGGGAGGCGCCGGTGATGACGCCCAGGCCCCAGGCTTGTGCACTTGGAAGGTGCTGTGGATCTGTGATGTCAGGAACACGGGGAGAAGACTGATGTGGGGTGCTTTGAGGTCTCACAACTTTTCTCAGCATAATTTCAAATGTCTGAAAACAGTAGGAGCTCCCCAGCGCCCGTCACCAGAGTTGTCAGTTGTGGACCTGCTGTCCCATTTGTTCTGTGATTCTCTCCCTTTGCCTGACGCAAGTACACGTGTGTGTACGTATAGATACGTGTATATAATATTTTCTGAACTGTTTGAGAATGGATTAGAGACACTGTATCCTCCACGCCTAAATGCTTCAGGCTGTCTCCTAAAATGAACAGTAAGTCTCAGATAATCTGAACATTTTAAGGATCGGGAAGTTCAGCTCGGCACTGTATCATCCGATCCTGCGTTCAGCTTT
>SJYX01018385.1:34927-59841 GCA_006410675.1 Oreotragus oreotragus
ATTTGATCTGTGGTTCCTCTGCCTTTTCTAAAACCAGCTTGAACATCTGGAAGTTCATGGTTCATATACTGTTGAAGCCTGGCGTGGAGAATTTTGAGCATTACTTTAGTAGCATGTGAGATGAGTGCAATTGTGTGGTAGTTTGAGCATTCTTTGGCATTGCCTTTCTTTGGGATTGGAACGCAAACTGACCTTTTCCAGTCCTGTGGCCACTGCTGAGTTTTCCAAATGTGCTGGCATATTGAGTGCAGCACTTTCACAGCATCATCTTTCAAGATTTGAAATAGCTCCACTGGAATTCCATCACCTCCACTAGCTTTGTTCGTAGTGATGCTTCCTAAGGCCCACTTGACTTCCCATTCCAGGGTGAGTGATCATCCCATCAGGATTATGTGGGTCGTGAAGATCTTTTCTGTACAGTTCTTCTGTGTATTCTTGCCACCACCTCTTAATATCTTCTGCTTCTGTTGGGCCCATACTGTTCCTGTGCTCCTCCCGGAACCCTTTCTCTCCTGAGTTGTTGGGTCTTCTGTCTTCGTCTCCCCCTCCTGTTTAGAGACCCTCTCTACCCCCTCTGAGTGCAGTTTCTGCTTGCTCTTCCCCTCCTGTTTTTTGGGATGCAGTTGGGTCAGCCTGCCGTGGTGCCTACTGCTTTGAACTTGAAGCACACACTTGGTCTCTCTCATTTTGTGCTGGGTCGTTTGTTGCTTAAACTGTTGTCTCCAGTTTCCGAATTGACAAACTTGATCTGTCTAGACCATTTGTAGATTATTAGGTCCTTGGGTGTAGGGATTATTTCTAAATCCTTGAATTCCCCGGAACCCGTACTGGTACTTAAAATGAATGTGCAGTAATTATAATACTGTTATTTGATGAAGATATTTTTCTAAATGATTGGACTTTTCAAAATCTTTAAGGTAAAATTGCTACAGAGTATATTAATACTGGTGAATACAGTCTTTGGACTTCTGTTCATGCTGTGACATTCCTGAGCTTCCACTAAAGCTGCCTCTTCAGGAAGCTCCTGAAGTCAGCAGTGAGTGGCCGTGAACCCTGACTCTCCAGAGAAGGCGGCCGAGGCCTGGCTGGGGGCTGCCCGGGGCCTGTGACTGCAGCTTCATGTGAGCCTGCTGCTCAGATGCCCGCCTTTCCTTGGGGGGCCTGACGCTCGTTCTCGCCGGGCCTTCTTCCTGGGGAGTGGCCTGGCCTCCAGAGAGACGCTCAGAGATTGGTCCCGTTGCTCAGCTGCCCGTCTGTCTCCCTGGGGCAGGTCAGTCAGGCACCCAGGAGGGCTTCAGTGGGTTTGGACGGAGTAGGAACAGGATTTTCGGCAATCCGGACGTTTGAGGGTGGTTCTCCTTGAACTTCAGCTCTAACTGCCCCTCAGCAGGCCAAGCAGGGCGAGAGAGGCCAGCGGGGGGAGGCAAGAGGACAGTGGACGGTGGGCACCCGATGTTACACTCTCAGGTGTCGAGGCCTGGGGCCCCTGAAGCGGCTGTCAGCCCCTTTCCTGCTTGGCCGCTTGGATGGGAGGGGATTCACGGGCATGGGCTTTTGGGGATCCTGCCCTCGTCCTGCGTGTCCGAGCGCACGTGTGGGAGCGCTTTCCCCCCGAGTTGCTGGGCTCAGGAGGCGTTTCTCCTTGATGCTTGGCGGTGGCTTTCACGATGTACTCAGACAGTTTCTTTCGTAAAGGAAAGTTCTCTCTCTTTCTCATTCCAGACTGTCTGCCATGGTCAAATAAATCATCTGTTCAGTTAAAGGGTTATTGTTGTTTCTAAAAGAAATCTTTTACGATATAAGTGATGCTATTAAATAAACTGTGTTTTTTTTATACAAATCTTGTAAGAACATTTCCCCCTTAATCTTTGTAGAGAATGTGCCAGAGGAGCTTCGAGAGCCGTTCTACACGGACCAGTATGACCAGGAGCACATCAAGCCACCCGTGGTCGGCCTGCTGCTCTCCGCCGAGCTGTACTGCCGCGCCGGGAGCCTCATCCTCAGGAGCGATGCTGCGAAGCCCCTGTTGGGCCATGACGCCGTCATCCAGGCCTTGGCTCAGAAGGGCCTCTATGTCACCGACCAAGAGAAGCTGGTGACGGAGCGAGACCTGCGCAAGAAGCCCATCCAGATGGTGCGTCTCCCGCGGCCGCGCCGACGGCGTGTTACGTGTGCGCGTCTGAGCGTGCAGTGTGTTACCCGGCAGAGGGACCTAGGCTTTACAGTTGCAATGCCATCTCTGCCTGGAGTTTAAAAATGATCTTTTTCCTCATAAACCCCATTTTCAAATTGAAGATTTGTTTTCTTAAGAATTGAAGTATGATTGATTTACAGTGTTGTATTTCAGGTGTATAGCAAAAAGATCCAACTAAGGAAGAGTTCAATGAACTATTTTGGAATGTTTGGTGCCATTCTAATACCTGGGAGAAACAATCACATAATTTCCAACTAAAGTGTTTTGTTTTGTTTTGCTTTTTTTTTCAGTTTAAAAGCTTCCTTTTTTCCATCCCAGAGACTTTAAGAGGCGTAAAGGGGATCCCTGTCTTCTTAGGGAAGAGATGGGAGTTGTGAGTGCTTGTTTACCTGCGTGAGTGGCCTCTTGGTCTATTTCTGTGTGCTCGGTATTTGAGTTTATTTAACAACTGCGAACGCATTCTTGTGGAGAGCACGCAGTGCAGGGCTGTGTGCTGGCCTGGGCCGAGCAGGCATGCCCTTCCTCCCCGCAGCTCCAGAGACACGCGAGTGCTGGGGTTCGCCGTGTTCTGCATCAGTCTGTGGTACCGCTCGAACTCGTGTTTACAAAATCCTGGGCGTCGAGAATGGTATTGGAACAGTGACTCATTTGCACATTGGAGTAGATCAGGCTCTCTTATGAGACTGGTTGTCCTCCTTGGAGGAGAGGAGAGAGGCATATGTGGAAGAGCGTACGAAATTGTGAGACTGAAGGAGGATGAGGGAAAATCAGCTACCAGACACAGCACCAGGAGAGCTGACTGACCCGCCTCTGCTTTCTGCCTGTTTCCTCCTTTAAAACAACCTATTTTTATTATTTTCAAGAAATGGAGAATAACATCTCGAGAAAACTTTAGTTAATGAATTTAGTAATAGATTTATTAAACTGCAGAATCATTGAGGGAAACTAAGAATGTTTCTTGTCAGATGGGAGATTTTGGCCTCTGTTGATGGCTGCAGGTTCGCCTCACGGCCCCCTCTGAGGTTTGCACGCCTGCAGGGCGCCCATGAGCAGCTTGCAGGCCCCAGGGCCGAGCAGAACTCCGCTCAGGGGCCCCGCAGTAGCTCCCTGTCCGCCCTCTCGAGTCACTGCACTAGGTGGACACGCCTGGGTGGGGGTTGAAGGAAATGCCTTTTTTTTTTTTTTTTAAGCAAAAGTGAGAACGCCTGATGGAGATAACTCCTCTCCATCCGAGCACACTTAAAGACAGACTGTGGGAGTACAGACTGTAAAATATGCTCTTCTATATTTATGTCAATGGAAAAGTATTGTCAGGAGGTGTGTCTTTCAATAGTTAGGGCGTATATTAGCCGGTATTCAGCACACAGTTGTAGTCTGTAAGGTTGGCGGAAGGGCTGAACTGTGACGTGTGCGTGCCTGGCCCACATCTGTGAGCAGGCCCAGATGCAGCGTGTGCAGAGTCGCCGGGCAGGAGGCGCAGGCTCTGAGGCCTGACGTTAAACCCACGTCGGCGTTAAACCCACGGTGACTTGTGTGCCCTGGAGCCGCAGCGCGTCCTAACCCGAGTCAGGTCACCTCTCGGGCTATCTGTCCGCACAAGTACTGGTACGTAGGAGGACTTGGAAGCTGAGGGACTTGTGGCAACTGGAGCCAGATGGGACTTGTAGCTTTTGAACTTTCCTCTGAGACAAAATGAAGTTGCAAGTGTACTGCGTTTGATATCATCAGGTTGGGCTGATGGATTTGATCTGTGTCATAAAATCTTAAATTCTATGAATTTCATAAATGATGCTGTGAAAGTGCTGCACTCAATATGCCAGCACATTTGGAAAACTCAGCACTGGCCACAGGACTGGAAAAGGTTAGTTTGCATTCCAATCCCAAAGAAAGGCAATGCCAAAGAATGCTCAAACTACCGCATAATTGCACTCATCTCACACACTAGTCAAGTAATGCTCAAAATTCTCTAAGCCAGGCTTCAACAGTACATGAACCATGAACTTCCAGACGTTCAAGCTGGTTTTAGAAAAGGCAGAGGAATCAGAGATCCAATTGCCAGCATCCGCTGGATCATAGAAAAAGCAACAGAGTTCCAGAAAAACATCTATTTCTGCTTTATTGACTATGCCAAAGCCTTTGACTGTCTGGATCACAATAAACTGTGGAAAATTCTGAAAGAGATGGACATACCAGACCACCTGACCTGCCTCTTGAGAAACTTATATGCAGGTCAGGAAGCAACAGTTAGAACTGGACATGGAACAACAGACTGGTTCCAGATAGGAAAAGAAGTACGTCAAGGCTGTATATTGTCTCCCTGCTTATTTAACTTACATGCAGAGTACATCACGAGAAACGCTGGAATGGAAGAAACACAAGCTGGAATCAAGAAACACACACACACACACACACACACACACACACACACACACACACACACACACACACACACACACAGAGGCAGGTTTTCCCCCTAGCTGTGAAAATTGAGTCCCAAATGACCATGTGACTTAGTCTCCTTTCTCTCCCCAGACCTCATTTAATATGACAGAACAGAAATTTAAAAGGTAGAAAAAGCCCACAGTATACAAGTGTTTGGGGGAGGAGTTACCAGTTGATAAGAAATTTCTAAAAAATCCTGGAAGACTGAAAATAGGTGAAGATGGTAACTGATGGAGCAGACCAAGGACAGCCTACAACCTGGCTCTGAAGGGATCCGCCAAGTATACTGTGGGTCTTCAGAACAGTAAGGAGAAAAGGATGATTCTTGAAGACTTCTCTTGGGAGGCACTGGAGACTGGTGGGGAACAGGTCGGGTCACTAATGAAGACACCACAGGGGGACTTCTGGTCAACCCGTGCAGGATGGCTGATGAGGGCGTGGGACTTAGAACGCCCATCTCACAAGGTTGTGGAAAGTATTCTGTAGTGTGTGCAGAACGTCTGCCGTATTTTCTGCGGCATGGTGAGCGCTGCCCAGGTGTATGCAGATGTCACTGCTGTTCTTACTACCACCGTGTCTGCTCAGCTTCCTAGGGAAGTGGTGTATTAAGGCCAGGATCAGCTTCATGAGACAAACTCAGTGGCATAAACAGGGTGCTACTGCTGCTGCTAAGTCGCTTCAGTCGTGTCCGACTCTGTGCGATCCCATAGACGGCAGCCCACCAGGCTCCCCCATCTCTGGGATTCTCCAGGCAAGAATACTGGAGTGGGCTGCCATTTCCTTCTCTAGTGTATAAATCCCATTTAAACATGAGACAATTACAGTAATAATGATCCATATGTTACTGGAGCAGGAGCTTTAGAATTCCAGATGTAATAGACAGGGTAGCAGTGGGGTAAACAGGACAGACGTTCTCCTTGGGGCTGCTTATCTGAAAGCCCTGTGGGCAGGTCAGGGCTGACGTGATGGTTCCGTGCTAGGGGTCCCGATCGTGTCTGTCCCATGGAGGAAGAAGGTGCTACAGTAGCTTTTGGCTACCCCCTTCCCCAGGTCGCTTCCTGGAGGTAGTCCCCAAATTTCAACATGCATCTCATTTCCAGAACTTAGTCACGTGACTGCATCTCAGTTGCAGGATAGGCTGGGGAAAGGAGTCTTCTACAGCCATGTGCCAAGTTAAGCATTTCTTTTAAGGAGGAAGGAAAAAACATGCTGTTGGTAGCCAGCGTCTTCCTTGTCGTCAATTTTTACTTGTCAGTAAAAGCAAGAGAGTTCCAGAAAAACATCTACTTCTGCTTTATTGACTATGGCAAAGCCTTTGACTGGGTGGATCACAATAAACTGTGGAAAATTCTGAAAGAGATAGGAATACCAGACCACCTGACCTGCCTCTTGAGAAAGCTATATGCAGGTCAGGAAGCAACAGTTAGAACTGGACATGGAACAACAGACTGGTTCCAGATAGGAAAAGGAGTACGTCAAGGCTGTATATTGTCTCCCTGCTTATTTAACTTCTATGCAGAATATGTCACGAGAAACACTGGGCTGGAAGAAGCACAAGCTGGAATCAAGATTGCCGGGAGAAATATCATCAGTAACCTCAGATATGCAGATGACACCACCCTTATGGCAGAAAGTGAAGAGGAACTAAAAAGCCTCTTGATGAAAGTGAAAGAGGAGAGTGAAAAGGTTGGCTTAAAGCTCAACATTCAGAAAACGAAGATCATGGCATCTGGTCCCATCACTTCATGGGAAGTAGATTGGGAAACAGTGGAAACAGTGTCAGACTTTATTTTTTACTAAAAAGCCTCTTGATGAAAGTGAAAGAGGAGAGTGAAAAGGTTGGCTTAAAGCTCAACATTCAGAGAACGAAGATCATGGCATCTGGTCCCATCACTTCATGGGAAGTAGATGGGGAAACAGTGGAAACAGTGTCAGACTTTATTTTTTGGGGCTCCACTGCAGATGGTGATTGCAGCCATGAAATTAAAAGACGCTTACTCCTTGGAAGGAAAGTTATGACCAACCTAGATAGCATATTGAAAAGCAGAGACATTACTTTACCAACAAAGGTCCATCTAGCCAAGGCGATGGTTTTTCCAATAGTCATATATGGATGTGAGAGTTGGACTGTGAAGAAAGCTGAGTGCCAAAGAATCGATGCTTTTGAACTGTGTTGTTGGAGAAGACTCTTGAGAGTCCCTTGGACTGCAAGGAGATCCAACCAGTCCATCCTAAAGGAGATCAGCCCTGGGTGTTCTTTGGAAGGACTGATGCTGAAGCTGAAACTCTAGTACTTTGGCCACCTCATCGAAGAGTTGACTCATTGGAAAAGACCCTGATGCTGGGAAAGATGGAGGGCAGGAGGAGAAGGGGACGACAGAGGATGAGATGGCTGGATGGCATCACTGACTGGATGGACGTGAGTCTGAGTGAACTCCGAGAGATGGTGATGAATAGGGAGGCCTGGCGTGCTGCAATTCATGGGGTCGCAAAGTTGGACACGACTGAGCGACTAAACTGAACAGAAAGAGCCTTAGAGATCAGAACTGACTTGTGTGTAGTAGAAAACTTGTCAGCCGGGAACAGCCTGGGGAACACAGTCCAGGGGGACTTTGAACACAGACTTCCTGGCCCTCCAGATAGAGCTGCTAGCATGGGGCCTTAGAACAGGGGTCGAGGCACCTTGAAGTATGCAGGGTCCCCAGGCAGGGTTCGAACTCATGTCCCTTTAGTGGGAGCATGGAGTCTTAACCTCTGGACCACCTGGGAAGTCCCTGGGACATGTATTTTTAACAAGTGTTCAGAGTGACTTCTGTGATCAAGAATGTGATCTGAGAAATTTGATCTACTCCAGAGTCATTTCAAATATGTAATACTTAGAATTTAGAGGTTAAACAATTTGGCTAGGGTAGCATTCTTGTTTGGAGAAGGCAACGGCACCCCACTCGAGTGTTCTTGCCTGGAAAATCCCATGGACGGAGGAGCCTGGTGGGCTGCCGTCTGTGGGGTCACACAGAGTCGGACACGACTGAAGTGACTTAGCAGCAGCAGCACTGTTATTTAATAGCAAGACTAGAATTAGAATCTGAATGAGCTAAAACTGTGACTTTCTAATTTATAATGCTGTAATCCAGAGCAAATTTGAGCACTTAAATATTTGGATTCCCTGGTGGCTCAGATGGTAAAACGTCTGCCTACAATGAAGGAGACCCGGGTTTGATCCCTGGGTCGGGAAGATCCTCTGGAGAAGGAAATTGCAACCCACTCCAGTACTCTTGCCTGGAAAATCCCATGGACGGAGGAGCCTGGTAGGCTACAGTCTATGGGGTCGCAAAGAGTCGGACACGACTGAGCGACTTCCCTTCACTTCATGCTATGTAAACTGTAGACTGGTTATGAGTCCAACTCTTGGTTGTAAATCAGCTTTCCAGTCATGTTTGCATGTATAGGAAAAAGAGTTGATATTCATAAAGCTCTATTAAAGTAAATATATGTATATAGTATGTGTGATATGAAATAATGAGATTGATTTTCATGTTTGATTTATAAAATAACCTTTATTACTTAATCAGATCTTGTTTTGAAGCAGTCATATAAAGAAAAATTTTATTTTGAAGTGCTTTCTTTTAATGAGTACCAGAAAGAGCTTTAGTACTCTGTTTGCTTAATGGGAACTAAAGTGTGCTGATCGATCACTTGATAAGGAAGGCATGAAACGTTCTCTTGGTAAACTGTCAGCGTCGCTATAATGGATGTTTGGGGTATTCACACAATGTGAGCTAGAAAAGTATAATCCTTTAGGGCTTGCCTGGTGGCTCAGACGATAGAGAATCCGCATGCAGCGTAGACCAGGGCTCGTTCCCTGGGTCAGAAAGATCCCCTGGAGAGGGGCATGGCAACCCACTCCAGTACTCTTGCCTGGAGAATCCCATGGACAGAGGAGCCTGGTGGGCTACAGTCCATGGGGTCACAAACAGCTGGAGACGACTGAGCGACTCTTACACACACACTCACACACACATTCACACTATCTGTGGTGTAAGGCCAGTGAAGCTGTGTTTAAAGCAGAGGGATGATGGGNGTACTCTTGCCTGGAGAATCCCATGGACAGAGGAGCCTGGTGGGCTACAGTCCATGGGGTCACAAACAGCTGGAGACGACTGAGCGACTCTTACACACACACTCACACACACATTCACACTATCTGTGGTGTAAGGCCAGTGAAGCTGTGTTTAAAGCAGAGGGATGATGGGAGCATCTGTTTGCGCTCAGGAAGACTGTTCCTGCAAGTAAAGGAGGATGACTTTATCGTGTTTTGTCGTCCACATTCTCGTGACCACGGATGCCTGCGCTTGGATGATGTGGACCTTGGAATCCAGAGAGAAAGAAGACTGGGAAAATGCTTGTTAGCATGAAATAGGTGCTCCCCGTGGGAGTGTAAGCCGTAGCACTGGGATCGTACGGGTGGGTGTGGTGACTGCTGCCGGCCGGTGAGCAAAGGCGTCGGGGATGAGTGATTCATGGGGTTTCCGTGGGTGGGACGGGATCGGTGAGAGGCGGCAGGCTGAAGAAGTTCCTGACCCAGTTTGGGCTCTGCAGGCGTGCTGTGCATCACCAGTGACATCGCCCCCTGCACAGGGGCCACGTGTGAGGTGAGCCTGGAGAATCAGCCGGTCGCCTAGACTGTGAAGAGGCTGTGAGCCCGAGCTGGGATTTTTAACTCTTTTGTGCATTACAGGATCATGGAGTAAGTTTTTGTGCTGTTTTCCTGGGGGTTTGCTGTGGCAGTAGTGGTGCGTGGTCTTGTTTTTATCCGGCCTACATCAAACAAAAGAGCAAAACCCCGCCGGCCCATCCTCCTGGCCGCTGCCCCCTGCAGCACACTGGCCCCCCACTGCTGTTCTGGGGCTTCATGGTGCCACCGTCCCTGGAACTCAGTCACTTACGCGTGTAAGAAGTTTAGAAATTGCCCTTTAGTGAAAGAGGATTATATAAATGTAAGATTTATTATTTCTAGTCACCCGTGTAGAATCATGTCTTGGAAACTATGAGCAGAGCTTATCTGTGAAAAATTATTCTAAATTCTCCTGGCATTTGTTGAACAGGATTTTCTTCACGCGTAGTGCTGGGTATTCTATCAATCATGGACCTGGTTTGGATTCCGTTAGTTTTTCAAGGCTCAAAGTCACATTATCTTTTGATGTAACCATTTTTTTAAGCATTTGACTTACGTTTATTTTATTTAGGACTCCAGATTACTTTCTTCTAGAAATAACTTGTTGAATGTGTGTTCATTTTACCAGATGATCTCACAAAACCTTTATGTTTATAAAAACCTGAAGTCAGGCCATCTATTCATGTTTCCAGTTTATTGACAGCGCTTCTGCCGAATACTCTGTACCACCTGCTGTGACTGGGAGGAGCCTCTGTCCTCCAGAGACTCGCGTTCTCCTGGGGGTTAGAGAAACAAGCAACTTGTACGTGTGTTTCAGGAGTGGAGGGCTCCAGCCTTGCTCCTGCTCTTGGGTCGAGTCTTGACGGCTCTGAGGGGCTTCCGGGCGGGCACAGAGGTGCAGCTGGTGTGTGGGCGCCTGCCGTCGGAGTGCGGCTTCAGCCCGGGTACGTGTCCAGAGACGACGAGCACCGAGGCCGGAGCACTGGACGGGGGTGGGCGCGATGACCCCGCGTGTCTTTCATTCTGGAGGTGGTGGCTCTGCAGCAGGCAGGGCAGCATCGGGCTTGCTTTGCAGGCGGTCGCTCTGCTGGGGGAGCGAGCATGGAGGCCGTGGAGGTGCCGGAGAAGCATTGCTGAGGAGGAATCGAGGCGACTCTGTCTGTCCGTCCCTCCCTGCACCCTCCGGCCTTGGGGACTCTTTCATTCTCCAAGCCTGTTTCTGTTTTGTCAGTCCATCCGTCTGGATCATTGTTTTAGATTCTACGTGTAAGTGTTACCAGGTGATACTGCCTCTCTCTGCCTGGCCTCCCTTGTATGGTGACCCCAGGCCCACCCGCTCTGCGGCCGGTGGCGTCGTGGCGTCCTTTTCGCGGCTCGTGCTCCATTGCTGTGCTCCCACATCTTCTTTATCCATCGTCTGTCAGTGGACCTTGAGTTGCTCCTGTGTCTTGACTGTGGTGTGCCGTGCTGCTGTGAATGTTGGAGCACACGTATCCTTCCGAACGAAGTTTTCCTCCAGGTACTTATACGCCCAGGAGTGGAGCTGCTGGGTCCTGTGGTCGTTCTGTGTTTAGTTTTTGAAGGAGCCTCCATACTGCAGTCCGTAGTCGCTGCACTGGTTTACTTTCCCACCAGCAACGTGGGAGGGTTCCTTTCTCTCCAGCCTTTATCGTTTGTGTGTTTTTTGATAATGGCCATTCTGACCCGTGTGGGGTGATACCTCATTGAGTTTCGGTTTGCATTTCTCTAATAATTAGTACGGTTAAGCATCTTTTCTTCTGCCTCTTGGCCATCTGTGTGTCTTCCTTGGGGAAATGTCTGTGCAGGCCGTCTGCCCGCTTTTCCTGGGCGTCTTTTCCTTCGGTGTTGAGCTGCGTCATGAGCTGGGTAGACTTGGAGACTAGTCCCTGGCGGAGCAGCGGCCGCCCCAGCCCGCCCCAACCCCTGACCCGCTGCGTGCTCTTCCTGCACACGCCATGCTGCCACCCCCGTTCTTGTCCTTGCAGATTTTGCTCTGCGTCGATTCTGGGAACCTGGCAGGAACTGTCAGCGTGAAGCAGGGTGTCCCTCCATGAGAAGGGTGTGTGGCAGCCACGAGGAGCGTGGTGAGAGGAGCAGGTGGAAGACTGAGCGCAGGGGAGGCTGGCCGCATGGGCCAGGTCTCTCTGGGCTCAGCAGAGTCCCACAGGCTCTGGCTTATAAGCAACCAGAGTTCATCCCCCACGCCCTGCTCTGGAGGCTGGGGGCCAAGGCCAGGGAGTCGTCATGGCGGGGTGTTGCTGAAGGCCGCTTCTGGGTTGCAGGCTGCCAGTCTCCTGCTGTGACCTCCTGGGGGAAGGGNATGGGCCAGGTCTCTCTGGGCTCAGCAGAGTCCCACAGGCTCTGGCTTATAAGCAACCAGAGTTCATCCCCCACGCCCTGCTCTGGAGGCTGGGGGCCAAGGCCAGGGAGTCGTCATGGCGGGGTGTTGCTGAAGGCCGCTTCTGGGTTGCAGGCTGCCAGTCTCCTGCTGTGACCTCCTGGGGGAAGGGAGGGAGCCTCCCTGGGGCCCTGCCTCCTGACCCATCCACTCCCAGGGGCCCCCTCCTCACACCATCACCTGGTGCTTTCTAGTTCCCACATTTGAGCTTTAGAGGGACACAAACATTCAGTCATGAAATTAAAAGATGCTTACTCCTTGGAAGGAAAGTTATGACCAACCTAGACCGCATATTAAAAAGCAGAAACATTACTTTGTCAACAAATGTCTATCTAGTCAAGGCTATGGTTTTTCCTGTGGTCATGTATGGATGTGAGAGTTGGACTGTGAAGAAAGCTGAGCACCGAAGAATTGATGCTTTTGAACTGTGGTGTTGGAGAAGACTCTTGAGAGTCCCTTGGACTGCAAGGAGATCCAGCCAGCCTATCCTAAAGATCAGTCCTGGGTGTTCATTGGAAGGACTCATGCTGAAGCTGAAACTCCAATACTTTGACCACCTGATGCAAAGAGCTGACTCATTGGAAAAGACTCTGATGCTGGGAAAGATTGAGGGCAGGAGGAGAAGGGAACAACAGAGGATGAGATGGTTGTATAGCATCACCAACTCAATGGACATGGGTTTGGGTGGACTCTGGGAGTTGGTGATGGACAGGGAGGCCTGGCGTGCTGCAGTCCATGGGGTCTCAAAGAACTGGACACTACTTAGTGACTGAGCTGAAACATTCAGATCTCAGCAGGTACTCTTCTTGCATAGGGATGTCTCATTTAGTGACAACTGACTTAAAAAAATACAGATTTTTTTTTTATAAAACAGAGTGTTTCACTTTGCAAAATAATTTTTAAATTTTAAAAGTGTTTTATACCAGGATTCATTTTCACACACTGATTTAGAAAAGCACAACTTTTAATAACCTAATTTTCAAGAATACATTATGTGAAATGAAAAATATCATCTTTATTGCAATGTTCAATGTAATGTTCAGTATTTTAAAAGACTTGCTCTTAGTGCAGTCTCCTTTAGCTATTGAAAACATGTTTTATATATCTCATTTTCCCCCAGTTTTAATGATAAAAACTGCATATACTTAAGTAGTACAATTTAATGTTTTAATATGCACATATATTGTATATATTTATCATATTGAACCAAGTAGTATGCCTAGTACATAGTGCTTACAAAACGAAATGTTGACTTCTGGCCATAAAAATCAGATGTTTCCGATCGATTGGAACGGTGGAGAGCTTACCCCCAGGGGCCACGTCTGTGCTTTGCGCCCTGCTGCCGCTGGTTTACCCAGGGGTTTGGCCACCTGATGGCAGAGGCTGCTTGCCTTGTGCGGGCAGCACGGGGATGGAGGCAGAGGCAGAGCTCGAGAGCACTCTGTCAGGCCTGGGGGCGCTCCGCGTCTGTCTGTCCTGAGTTGGCCCATCTCCCAGAGTCTGTGCCCTGCCTCAGTGTCCCCTCAGTAAGTCCCAGGTGTTTAAATTAGCACAACCTATTCAAGAGACCGCTGCCTGCCACTGAAAGAAACGTAGTGAAACACTGTGTAAAGAATGAGCCACCCATCTCCTCTGTCCCAGGTAACTCCGCGGACAGCTTTAAGCGTAGCAGTGAAGTCTGCCGTGGAGAGAGCCTTTGCCGCCGTCTGGGCTGGAGTTCTGGAATTCTCTTGACTGAGGCGCACGTGGAGGCGTTGTGCTGCAGGACCCGCAGCTGATCTAGCTGCTGCACACACACGATAGTTACCCTTGTAACCTGACTTTTTTCCTGTTCTGTTTGCAAAAAATGAGGACTGTGGTTGATGGAACCTACTTCATGCTTGACCCACAAATGGGTTATAAACACACGTTTAAAATCACTTGTTTAGTTGTTTTTTTTATAGGGAAGAGTGGTAAGGTGACAGTGTTGGTACTGAAAACTAAATGCCATACTTATATTTTTCTTAAAAATGTATTTTAATCTATAAGTTACCAACTTGTATCTGATTTAATGAAAAAAAAAAAAGGAAACCGTGGGACTAGAGTTTATTTCTCTAGGGCCTTTCCTGGTTTTCCAGTGGTTAAGACTTGGCGCTTTCTGTGCCGTGGGTCTAGATTCAATCCCTGGTCTAGGAACTAAGCTCCCACAAGTTGCACAGCGTGACCAAGAAAAAAAAAAAAAGATTTATTTTATCTAATTTCAGTGGCATACTTCTAGCAGATTAATTTTCCTAAAATAATACTTTGATACCTGTCTTACTTTCCAATTAAAAATGTTAGTCATTTTATTTGATTTGAAGTTAAGTATATATTGCAGATTCATATGCATGTTCTTTTGTAAAAAATTTGACTTTTCAGAGCTAGCTTCTAAAGTATGATGTAACCATATGCTTCTAAACTGTGGTCGCTTCATGCTTTGAAAATAAATGTCACTTGTAAATAGTGAAAGTTCTGTGTCTGTTGGTAATCTCAGCTTCATAACGTGTTCAAAGTAGCAAAAGCTAAATGTCTAGAGAATTGTCTGATAGTGTAGACCTGCCCGCAGTAGTTTTTGATGATTTTTGAAGGTGAAGTAAATGTATGTTAACTAAGACTTTTCATCTTTTAAAAAGAGAAAAAAGGTAACTATTCATCGTAGATTACTAAATTTAAGGAAACAGTACTGTCGAGGGTACTTTTCCTTTAAATAATATATACAGCGTTAGCGTCAGTTCAGGCACTCAGTCGTATCCAACTCTGCGACACCAGGCCGCCCTGTCCATCACCAGCTCCTGGAGTTTACCCAAACCCGTGTCCATCGAGTCAGTGATGCCCTCCGACCGTCTCCTCCTCTGTTGTCCCCTTCTCCTCCCTCCTTCAGCCTTTGCCAGCATCAGGGTCTTTTCCAGTGAGTCAGCTCCTCGCAGGCATTAGCTTACACGCTTGCATCTGGACATGCATGGCTGGAGCACTGCGTCTGAGCTGCCTTTGCAGGTGTGGCACAGAGATCAGATCCTCCCACCTGCACAGCCCTGGCCAGCACTGTCGAGCAGGGCACGGGCGGTGGTCCACGGTCGTCCACAAAGACTTGGCGCTTTCTGTGCCGTGGGTCTAGATTCAATCCCTGGTCTAGGAACTAAGCTCCCACAAGTTGCACAGCGTGACCAAGAAAAAAAAAAAAAGATTTATTTTATCTAATTTCAATGGCATACTTCTAGCAGATTAATTTTCCTAAAATAATACTTTGATACCTGTCTTACTTTCCAATTAAAAATGTTAGTCATTTTATTTGATTTGAAGTTAAGTATATATTGCAGATTCATATGCATGTTCTTTTGTAAAAAATTTGACTTTTCAGAGCTAGCTTCTAAAGTATGATGTAACCATATGCTTCTAAACTGTGGTCGCTTCATGCTTTGAAAATAAATGTCACTTGTAAATAGTGAAAGTTCTATGTCTGTTGGTAATCTCAGCTTCATAACGTGTTCAAAGTAGCAAAAGCTAAATGTCTAGAGAATTGTCTGATAGTGTAGACCTGCCCGCAGTAGTTTTTGATGATTTTTGAAGGTGAAGTAAATGTATGTTAACTAAGACTTTTCATCTTTTAAAAAGAGAAAAAAGGTAACTATTCATCGTAGATTACTAAATTTAAGGAAACAGTACTGTCGAGGGTACTTTTCCTTTAAATAATATATACAGCGTTAGCGTCAGTTCAGGCACTCAGTCGTATCCAACTCTGCGACACCAGGCCGCCCTGTCCATCACCAGCTCCTGGAGTTTACCCAAACCCGTGTCCATCGAGTCAGTGATGCCATCCGACCGTCTCCTCCTCTGTTGTCCCCTTCTCCTCCCTCCTTCAGCCTTTGCCAGCATCAGGGTCTTTTCCAGTGAGTCAGCTCCTCGCAGGCATTAGCTTACACGCTTGCATCTGGACATGCATGGCTGGAGCACTGCGTCTGAGCTGCCTTTGCAGGTGTGGCACAGAGATCAGATCCTCCCACCTGCACAGCCCTGGCCAGCACTGTCGAGCAGGGCACGGGCGGTGGTCCACGGTCGTCCACACTCCAGTCTGTGTTGAACAGAGTGACCCGGCACCCCGTCCCCATGATACCGAGCTGTTTTTTAGCTTGGCAGACTGTAACACTTTAGCAAATTGTTTTTAATTAATGTCAGTGATTAGAGTTAAGGAGAATAGATGATTATTTAAAAACTGTTCAAACCGTTCCATTTGGATGCTTGCCTGTGTTTAGACACCTGGATCAATGAGCTTCTGTGATAGAAAAGAAGACCTTTGTGATACTCAGACTCCTTCTGAGCCTGCCCTGTTCTGTGTTGAAAAGAGGGTTATAATGAGCTGTGGCACAAGTGACTGTGTTGCAAAGCTGTCCCAGGGGCCTGTCTTTCAGGAAATCCTCTTGCTCTACGTGCAGGGATCTGAGAATGCTGATTATGAGTTTTGAGTTTTGAGCTGATTCTGAGTTTTCCTGAAGCTCAGATCTTTAGTTTGTGGTAAATAGTCCACCTAGTAAACATTAAAAGGGTGACTTTAGAGAGTGGTGAGGGCCACGAGGAGAATGAAAGCGGGAGCACGTGATGGAGCAAGCTGAGGAGACGGCGTGCGTCGCTCGTGGGTGGGAGGGTTGGGGCAGCCTCCCCCAGGAGGGCAGCTGTGAGCAGAGCTCCCCGCCGGGGGCCACTTAGGCCGAGATGGGGCGGCAAGCCTCCCCGACAGCGACCGAGACAGGCCACCAAGCAGGTCAGCCTCACGTCGGGGTGATCAGCTCCTGGGGAGAGTTTCCTGGAGAGAACATGTTCTGGAATTTGAGGTTTGGGGGCTACACTTGTTACTTTATGCTTTGTGAGATGTGAGCTACTTGACTCAGTAAGTGCTTGTTGAGAACCACTGGGGCCTCGGTGACAGGACAGCGATGGGAAGACAAGAGCCTTGCTTTCACACAGCTAACACTGTAGCAAAGATGAGCAGTAAAAAGCTAAACAGACTGTAACAGTTTCCGATAGTGGTGAATGCTCTGAAGGAAAGAAATCAAGAAGAAAGAGGCAGAGGGGGTGAAGTGTGCTGTCTTCCCCCGAGGCGTCAGGGAAGGCCGGTCCAGAGGACTGACGCCTGAACTGAGGCCTGAATACTGGAAGGACTCCTGGGAAAGAACATTCCAGGCAGCGGAGACAGCAGGCATAGTGGCCTGCAGGTATGTCTCAGGAGCTGGAAAGAGCCACCAGATTGGCCGTGAGCAAGGTGGTTAGTGGTGTTCAGCATCTTTCCATGCTGCCTGTTGGCCACCCACGTGTCTTCTCTGGAAAAAAGATCTGTTCAGGTCCTCTGCCCTGGGGAAGGCAATGGCACCCCACCCCAGTACTCTTGCCTGGAAAATCCAATGGATGGAGTAGCCTGGTGGGCTGCAGTCCATGGGGTCGCTAACAGTCGGACAGACTGAGCGACTTCACTTTCACTTTTCTCTTTCATGCATTGGAGAAGGAAATGGCAACCCACTCCAGTCTTCTTGCCTGGAGAATCCCAGGGACGGGGGAGCCTGGTGGGCTGCCGTCTATGGGGTCACACAGAGTCGGACACGACTGAAGTGACTTAGCAGCAGCAGCAGCAGGTCCTCTGCCCACTTTTAATATATATATTTTGGGGGGTTAGGTTTTTGACTTGAGTCCTGTGGGTTCTTTATTTATGGATATTAGCTCCTTGTACGTTGGTAGGTCAGTCGTGTCCGACCCTTTGCAACCCCATGGACTGTAGCCCACCAGGCTCCTCTGTCCATGGGCTTCTCTAGGCCACAATACTGGAGTGGACTGGATATTCTCTTCTCCAGGGGATCTTCCCCACCCAGGGATTGAGCCTGGGTCTCCCGCACTGCAGGCAGGTTTTTTTTTACCGTTTGAGCCACAGGGAAGCCACCACTCAGTCGTGTCCGACGCCTTGTGACCTCATGTACAGTAGCCCCTCCTAGGCTCCTCTGTGCATGGAATTCTCCAGCAAGAATACTGGAATAGGTTGCCATTCCCTTCTCCAGGGGATCTTCCCGACCCAGGGATCAAACCCGGGTCTCCTGCATCACAGGCCAGGTCTCTACCATCTGAGCCACTGCCTGTATTTTCTTCTGGGAGTTCTGTAGTTTCAGGCCTTACATTTAGGCCTTCAGTCGATTTTGAGGTTATTTCTGTGTATGTTGTAACGACACGCTCTCACTCTTTACGTGTGGCCATTTGGTGCTCCTGGTGCCACTGCAGAGAGACTCTTCCCCCGTTGGTCCCCTTGCCTCCTGCGCTGTAGGCCCGTTGGCCGTAGGTGTGTGGCGTTATTTCTGGGCTCCGTTGTGTTCAGTTGATATGCGAGTCTGTTTTTGTGCTGTCTGATGACTGTGGCTTGGTGCTGAAGTCTGAGGTCAAAGGCCGTGACACCTCCAGTTTTGTTCTTTTTTCTCATAAAGTTTCGTTTGAAACAGTGACGAGGCTCGAGGGTTCTGAGTGCTCTTGCTGCATGGATGTCTGACTGATCGCAGCACTCTGTGTGGCACCACTGTTGATAATCAGCCTTTCTCTCCCCCTCTGCAGACTTTGTCCCTCACTCCTGGTTCCCGTGTGGTGATGAGAATATTACTGAAGAAGGTCTGAAAATGCAAGGAAAACTGATGTTTCTAAAAATCTCTTTTTTGTTGTTAAATAGCATTGTTATTGATAAATTATTATTTCTTAGTATTTTTCATGATCTAAATTAGAATTAGGATTTGAATAATGTCAGTATTTAATGATTCATTAAAAAATCAATGTTTTATAAACTCAAAATGGATTAAAGATCTAAACATAAGACCAGAAACTATGAAACTCCTAGAGGAGAACATAGGCAAAACACTCTCCGACATACATCACAGCAGGATCCTCTGTGATCCACCTCCCAGAATACTGGAAATAAAAGCAAAAAAAAACAAATGGGATCTAATTAAAACTAAAAGCTTCTGCACAACAAAGGAAACTATAAGCAAGGTGAAAAGACAGCCTTCTGAATGGGAGAAAACAATAGCAAATGAAGCAACTGACAAACAGCTAATCTCAAAAATATACAAGCAATTTATACAGCTCAACTCCAGAAAAATAAACGACCCAATCAAAAAATGGGCCAAAGAACTAAATAGACAGTTCTCCAAAGAAGACATACGGATGGCTAACAAACACATGAAAAGATGCTCAACATCACTCATTATCAGAGAAATGCAAATCAAGACCACAATGAGGTACCATTTCACACCAGTCAGAATGGCTGTGATCCAAAAGTCTGCAAGCAATAAATGCTGGAGAGGGTGTGGAGAAAAGGGAACCCTCTTACACTGTTGGTGGGAATGCAAAGTAGTACAGCCACTATGGAGAACAGTGTGGAGATTCCTTAAGAAACTGCAAATAGAACTGCCTTATGACCCAGCAATCCCACTGCTGGGCATACACACTGAGGAAACCAGAATAGAAAGAGACACGTGTACCCCAATGTTCATCATAGCACTGTTTATAATAGCCAGGACATGGAAGCCACCTAGATGTCCATCAGCAGATGAATGGATCAGAAAGCTGTGGTACATATACACAATGGACTATTACTCAGCCATTAAAAAGAATACATTTGAATCAGTTCTAATGAGGTGGATGAAACTGGACCCTATTATACAGAGTGAAGTAAGCCAGAAAGAAAAACACCAATACAGTATAGTAACACATATATATGGAATTTAGAAAGATGGTAACGATAACCCTGTATGCGAGACAGAAAAAGAGACACAGATGTATAGAACAGGCTTTTGGACTCTGCAGGAGAGGGAGAGGGTGGGATGATTTGGGAGAATGGCATTGAAACATGTATAATATCATATATGAAATGAATCGCCAGTCCAGGTTCAATGCAGGATACAGGACACTTGGGGCTGGTGCACTGAGAAGACCCAGAGGGATGGTACAGGGAGGGAGGTGGGAGGGGGGTTCAGGATGGGGAACATGGGTATACCTGTGGTGGATTCATGTTGAGGTATGGCAAAACCAATACAATATTGTAAAGTAATTAACCTCCAATGAAAATAAATTTATATTAAAAATAAATAAAAAATAAAAAACACGAGAAGATAATGTGGGAGCAGGTGAGGCAGGAGCCTGAGAAAGGCATGTGGGAATTTTGCTTGTGTGGATAAAAAGTATCAAAGATTTCAGGTAGAGGAATACCATATCACCTTGAACTTTCTGTGTAAAGGATATAACAGGGACAGAGATGATCAGAACTGCCTGGTGCCAAGCATACACTAAAATCGAAAATGAATGAATCAAAAGACAAAAAGGTTACGAAAAATATTTAGTCCAAACATTGTCACTTAAGTAGAAGTGATCTTTAATGAAAATATGTGAGTACCATGTATGACAGGTGAATAATTACATGTCAGCAACAACAGCCACAACTAGCAACATGTAAACGTTTTGGTGTGTCAAGAATTTAGCAGCCTTAACTATGTAACCCTTACAGAAACCTAATGAGTAGTTACTGTCCCCATTCTGCAGTTTAGGGAGCTGAGACTAGCAAATAGGCGTGTGCTCCTCGGTCTGGTTGACGGTTTTTATCCAGAGACTCCACTCTTAACAGAGGTGGAGATCTGATCACTGTAATTATGTGCTGCTTTTCAGACTAATAAGTGTGATAATTTTATAATATCGTGGTTTGGAATTTCAGATGAAAATTCCACATATCAGTCAGGGGTCCCTACTATATATACCTCGAGAGACTGAATTTAGACATACTGCAAAAGTGAAGCAATTATATGCCTGTTACACACAACTCCTGCCAAGTAGTAGGGTCTCACCAGAGGTCAGGCTTACACAGAACAAATAAATATTTCTGATAAAAGTTACCTTCTGAACATAACATCAAGTTCTCTCTCCTTGCACCAGCCTCATGAAAATCAGGCCTGGGACCCAGTGGGCCTTCCAAAGCACCTATGTCCAGGATTATGGTTATCCATCAGACTATAACACAACTCTGTGTTTAGCAGGAACACTGAAACACCTATGCTCAAATGGGATTTTTTTTTTTTATATGCACATACATACCTCCTAATTTCAGGACCATTTTGGAAAACATGCTTTGTTAAAAAAAAAAAATTGCTTAATGCTTTCCTATTTTGGCAAAGATCAAAATAGCTTCTTCCTTTTCCTGTGCACTGGCCATACTACCCTTGATTGTATTTTCAAAGCACAGCTCTAATTATGTAGTTCCTTTGCTGTAAAAGCCCAAAGGTTGTCTATCAAAAGGCCATCTATTCATATTCATAGTCGAGGTCTTTCATAATCTGCATCCAAACTGTTTCTCTAACCTTGCCCTCAACACCACCCTCTATTTGCCCCAAACTATGCCACATCCCAAGTATTCCATGTGGTTTCAGGTATCAGAGCCTTAGCTCCTGCCTTGTCTTCAGTGTCCTCCTCCAGGGCATCTTCCTGACCCAAGAATCAAAATAAATTAATATTAAAAACAAACAAACAAACAAAAACACCCTGCACCTCTTATGTTGTCTCCTGGACTGGCAGCCAAGTTCTTTACCACTAGCGCCACCTGGGAAGCCAGTGTAGAATACACTTCACCCTTATTCTTCACCTGTCCAATAATTCATCTTAGCTTTCAAGACCCAGCTAAATTTCACATTCTCTACAGAAACCTCTGTAAGCTTTGATTCTTCTGGTCTGAATTGCTTTCTGTTCCCTGAGTCTCCATGGCTTGGTGCTAATGCCCTTGTTTAATGCTGCCATTATCTAACATGATAATTGCCTATATTCCTGCTTTTCCAACAAAATTATGAGCCACCTGTGCACAAAAAAATAATGGTTTATTCATTTAAACCTTGTTGCCCATCTCAGAACCTTTAATGAACAAAGAACAATTGTTAATTGGTTGATCGTAATGAACTATCACTATTTTACTAATGAGATTCATGAAGTCTATAGAATAAAAGTTCTGAGACTAAATTTGATTCTCAACTGATATTTTAATGGAATTTCTTTTTAAAAGATGTATACATAATGTAGAGCCCTCCCATTATTTAGTTTGAGTGCCTCCTTCACCTTCCAATTAAATTTTTCCAGTCAACATTAGGAACTTGTTTGTAATTTAGAGAAACGACACTAAAGGGTCAAAAGAATCATTCCAAATGCAATCCTTTACTATAAGAAACCCTGGCTTAAATAGAAGATAAACATACTTAACAGACATCCTGGTGTTTAGACCAGTTAAGGAAAAATTTAATCAAGAGGCCAGGAGACAGCTCGATGACTCATGAATATGTAACAGGAATTTCATTAAGCCTCACAACGTTGAAAAATTCTGTTGCAACTGAGGCATACTTGTGGAAATGGTCTACAATATCCAAACGCCCACTGTCGATAACTCTTCAATGTAAATCATGCATCTGAACATTAATTCAGTCTGTACTATAATTAAGAGTCTTTGATGTAGCCAAGCAAGGTACCTGGGAAATGGAATCTTGTGTTTTATTTAAGTAGCCATTTTGCCAGGGAATGAGTTGTTGAATATCAACACACATGGGGTAGTATTGGGGGAATTTTAGTATTGTAGTAACAGCAGCAAAGGAAGAACAGTTATAGACTCGATTTTGCCCTAGCTTTCCCAAAGGACTTAAGCTGGGGATCAGGTAATGGGAAAGGAGACAAGGGATATATATCCATTTTTTTTCCCCCAACCAACTGTCATTGCACTGAATGTGATGCAAGTTAGTGATCTTTGTTTCTTTTCCTCCTTGCTTCCTGTGGCTGGATGTTGAGTGATAATTAAAATGAGGTGTTTGATACCATTTTCAGTTTTCATAGTCTCGGTCTTTAAACGGATTTCCCTTTGCTTTTTTTAAAATATATTTACTTTTGGCTGTGCTGCAGCTTTCTTGCTGTGGGGACTTTTCTCTCATTGCGGTGGGCAGGGGCTACTCTGTGGCGGCAGTCTTTGGGCTTCTCATTGCGGTGGCTTCTCTAGTTTCGGAGCATCAGCTCTCTCAGGTGCACCCGTTTCAGCAGTCGCAGCTCCCAGGCTCTGCGGCACAGGTTTAGTAGTTGTGGTGACTGGGTTTAGACCAGTTAAAGAAAAATTTAATCAGGAGGCCACAGCATGTGGGATCTCCCCAGATCAGGGGTTGAGCCCATGTCTCCTACATTGGCAGGTGGAGTCTTTATCACTGAACCACCAAGGAAGCCCCTCCCCTTGTGTTTTATTGACCATATTTCCATCTTGACTTCAGAAACTTTCTTCATACTAAGGAGATTTCTGAGCCACTACCTCTTCACATTTGTAGTCTGCCTTAACCTAAATATCTTCTGTAAACCAACCTTTCCTCGTAGCTCAACTGGGGTACAGAAT
Organism: Oreotragus oreotragus; assembly: GCA_006410675.1. Lineage (NCBI taxonomy): Eukaryota > Metazoa > Chordata > Mammalia > Artiodactyla > Bovidae > Oreotragus > Oreotragus oreotragus. The sequence goes on from SJYX01018385.1 coordinate 58,089, forward strand.
CTGCCTGCAGTGCAGGAGACCCTGGCTCGATTCCTGGGTCAGGAAGATCCTCTGGAGAAGGGACAGGCTACCCACTCCAGTATTCTTGGGCGTCCCTTGTGGCTCAGATGGTAAAAAATACACCTGCAATGTGGGAGACCTGGGTTTGATCCTTGGGTTGGGAAGATGCCCTGGAGGAGGGTGTGTGCTTGCTTGGAGAATCCCCATGGACAGAGGAACCTGGTGGGTGACTGTCCACGGGGTCGCAAAGAGTCGGACATGACTGAATGACTAAGCACAGCACAGTCAACCAACCTTACATAGTCAGATGAAGTGTTTTTAGGCAAGAATGGTGTGGCTGTAACAGTGTCAGCCCATCAGGTGGCCAAAGTATTGGAGCTTCAGCATTAGTCCTTCCAGTGAATATTAAGGATTGATTTCCACCAGGGGTTATTTGACTGATCCTTCAGTCGACTCCTCCTTCACTCACTCTTTTACAGGCTTCTTTCAAGGTGAGCAGTAGAAAAGGATAACCCACCCAGAGGGAGGTGGGCTGGGGTCTGCAATGGGTCTGATAAATGGGAAAGCAGGGTGAGTGAGAAAGATGAGTTAGGAATAAAGAGGTGAGTGCCCCAGTTGTATTGTTGTATTTCTTAGTTTGAGGATTACCTTCTAGATTATCTGATACTCTCAGTGGTGTGTTTTTTTTTTTTTCCCAAGGCTCAGAACTAACATTGCATCCATCCTTCGAATACTCATTTCTTCTGAAACAACTACAGGTTTTACACATTGTATTTAATGGCATATACAGCAGAAGCTCTTTGAGTAAAGTTTCCAGTGTTCTGTCACAGAGAATTGTAATAACAATATTTAAAACAGTGGGAAAATGTTACTAATAATACCAAGGAAGATTTTCTTTATACTACCAAGGATAACCCAGGGGCAGTAGAAGTAGACACTAGGAGTGAGGAGAGTCTCCTCTAATCATCCATGTATTTCTGAGCAAGATATTAACTATCCTGGTGTCTCACTGGCTTTCAATTCTGATGAGGATGATTCATTAAGACCCTCTTGATTGAAAGGAGTTTAAGCCAAACTAACATAAGCTGAAGAGGAGGCTTTTTGGAAGGACACTGGGCATCCCATCTGGGCATCATGAAGAGAATCACTGCCTAGAACTTTCTAGGAAACAAGGAAGTCCTTGTTATATTATTCTCAATATTGCTTTTCTCTGCAGGTCTGTTATTAATACAATTCTCTAAGACCCTGATGCTGGAAAAGATCGAAGGCAGGAGGAGAAGGGGATGACAGAGGATGAGATGGTTGGATGACATCACTGACTCAATGGACATGGGTTTGAGCAGGCTCCGGGAGTTGGTGATGGACAGGGAGGCCTGGTGTGCTGCAGTCAGACATGACTGAGTGAATGAACTGAACCGAATCACAGGTCTCCCTTCTCAGTCTTGATAGTACAAATGGCTGCTGTTTAGAGATCCAAAGTTTATTCTAGCCTATTCAAAGTACTCTAGTCCCCCTGAAAAAAAATTTCTCTCTCTCTCTGTCTGTTTCAGCTACCATAATTACCAAGAAGGGAACAGAGTAAATGGACTTGTCCAAGTAAGTCCAAATATGTAACAGCTTTTAAAAATTAATTTTGGGGAATATAGTTGCTTTACAGTGTAGTGTTAGCTTCTGCTCTACAGCAAACGGAATCGGCTATTTGCTGTTGATAAATAACAGTCACCAGTCTTTGCCACCTGACGGACTGCAGCAC
>SJYX01018385.1:60250-70681 GCA_006410675.1 Oreotragus oreotragus
GCCATCCAACCATCTCATCCTCTGTCATTCCCTTCTCCTCCTGCCCTCAGTCTTTCCCAGCATCAGGGTCTTAGAGAACTGTATTAATAACAGACCTGCAGAGAAAAGCAATATTGAAAGGGTCTTTTCTAATGAGTCAGCCTTTCGAATCAGGTGGCCAAAGTATTGGAGCTTCAACATTAGTCCTTCCAGTGAATACTAAGGATTGATTTCCTCTAGAATTGACTGGTTTGATCTCCCCGCAGTCCAAGGGACTCTCAAGAGTCTTGTCCAACACCACAGTTCAAAAGCATCAGTTCTTTGGCGCTCAGCCTTCTTTATGGTTCAACTCTCACATCCATACATGACTACTGGAAAAACCATAGCTTTGACTAGATGGACCTTTGTTGGCAAAGTAATGTCTCTGCATTTTAATACGTCGTCTACCTCTACATATATACCTTCTGTTTTGGATTTCCTTCCCATCCAGGTCACCATAGAGCCCTGAGTAGAGTTCCTTGTACAATCAGTTCAGTTCAGTTGCTCGGTCATGTCTGATTCTTTGCGACCCCATGAACTGCAGCACGCCAGGCCTCCCTGTCCATCACGAACTCCCGGAGTTCACCCAAACCCATGTCCATTGAGTCAGTGATGCCATTCAACCATCTCATCCTCTGTCGTCTCCTTCTCCTCCTGACCTCTACAATAGGTTCTCATTAGTTACCTATTTTACATAATATCAATAGTGCATGCATGTCTTAAGTCTTTCTGGGTAAAGTAGATATTTCCCAAGAATAAGATGTCATTTAAAGGTATTTGAATGACAGACTCATTTTTTACATTGTGTCATAATTTACATACTTCATACTATACACAGTAACATCCTCCAAGTGTACCACAGAGGAAGGAAACTACCAAAGAGTAGCTGGCATTTTGGTTCAATGTACTCATCTAAGAGAAGCTGTTAGGGATTTATGGACTGTAAGTATCTTCGTTCAGTTCAGTTCAGTTGCTCAGTTGTGTCTGACTCTTTGCGACCCCATGAATTGCAGCATGCCAGGCCTCCCTGTCCATCACCAGCTCCCGGAGTTCACTCAGACTCACGTCCATCGAGTTGCTGATGCCATCCAGCCATCTCATCCTCTGTTGTCCCCTTCTCCCCCAACCCCTCCCAGCATCAGAGTCTTTTCCAATGAGTCAACTCTTCGCATGAGGTGGCCAAAGTATTGGAGTTTCAGCTTTAGCATCATTCCTTCCAAAGAACACCCAAGACTGATCTCCTTTAGAATGGACTGGTTGGATCTTAGAAGGATCCAAAAGGAACTCTTATAGGGTAGTATTATTATATCTTTAGAAACAGCACTATGAACTCTCGGCAGGAGATTCTGCTTTAGGAGACACTGGATGAATTAAGGTTCCTTTGACATTACTTTTAGAACTTCACAGTAAAGTGAAATTGGCTCTGATGTGTCCAACTTTTTTCAAACCCATGAACTATACAGTCCATGGAATTTTCCAGGCCAAAATACTGGAGTGGGCCAAACTACTCACNGATGCTAAAGCTGAAACTCCAGTACTTTGGCCATCTCATGCGATGAGTTGACTCACTGGAAAAGACTCTGATGCTGGGAGGGATTGGGGGCAGGAGGAGAAGGGGACGACAGAGGATGAAATGGCTGGATGGTATCACGGACTCAATGGACTGTCTCTTATACACATCTAGATGTGTATAAGAGACCCAAACTACTCACTTAACACTAAGTAGATGTGTTTCTTATATATTCATTGCAGGTATCACTACTACAATGACTTTCTCTTAATTTAAAATGAAAATCTGAATTTAAGAATTTTTCTGTTAGGGAAAAAATGAATTAACACCAGCCAGGAAAAAAAGATAGTTCATGACTATGAATTCTCATCATAAATTCATCTGGGCTTCTTTGAAATAAGCATAATATTAAAGATGAAAAAATAACATGCCCTGCTTAGTAATATAATTTATTTGCTTATAACCTCAAACCCCCCCCAAATACTAAATATTATTAATGATAAGTATATATTCTATATCTTAACATTTCTCTGGGTTTGGTAGGATTTTTTAAAATTAAAACAAAAAAAAATACCCTTAGGGAATAAGTCAACTGATTTCTATTTAATATCCTCTGTTTTGCCTAAAAATGGAGGGAACTCTATAAAGTAAGGATTAATGTTCAAGTTGCTTGTTTAAGGAGGCCCTTTCCAATGACAGCCTCAGTTCAGTGTTAATTCACAGGGTTCCAGCGTTTCTGTTTGCTTTTGTATTGAGTAATATAGCATCTGAACCCTGAGCTGAAGGTGACCAAATGCATATTAGATGGAGACATTGCAATGCTTTAACTAATTCTGACTCAGGGAATGACTTACTGCTTGACAAGGAGATTCTTGAAATGTTTCCTCTTTCTTCTATTTACTGATGCTGCCGTTTGTGGTTTTCTCCCTAAGCCCTTAGCTGACTTAATAGGACAATGTCAAGTTCATACTGATGTCATTTCCACCTGAAATCACTGCACTTAGGAAGAAAATAGACAGAAATCTGTAGGGGGAAAATCTGTATTAGACTGAGAAGTCTGCATTAGGGTCTGTTCCAAGTTGACATATTGGGGACTGAGATTGTTTGGTTATGGATATATATATATATATAGAAAGTCATGTTTTATTCCAAAGGTGCGCACAGTACTCATGGCTCATTATATAACCTTTGCTTTGTAAAAATGAGTTAAAGTTCTACTAAGATCTGGATTAGCATCTCCATTTTTCATAGAAGGAAACTTTAGCACAGAGAGAGATGTCTGAGCTGTACCTGAGCAGCAAAGCCAAGGTCAGCATCCAATTAACATTTTCTAATGCCCACTGGGTCCCTAACATTTTACCTTGAGTTCAGTTGTGTTTATACAAAGAGAAAAGGCAATTTGTGTCTTGCAAGGATATGAAGGGCAGTTCTACTTATTTCTCATGCAGGTCTGGGACTGTGTTTCAGTAGATACACCCAGTATCACCTGTTTTGCTTTATAATGTTGAGAAATAGAGTCAAAGAGAAAGTTAGATTCTTAGTTATTTCCAAACTTTTGAGTTATGAGAATTTCTTTTTAAAATAATCGATTCCTTTGAAAATGGTAACTTTAATTTTGTAACCCCCGATTTTTAAGAATGGCATATCAGATTTCTATTTAACATGTTTGTATTAAGTGCATATTATACGATAGGCATGATGCTGAATAAACAGTCTTTGCTCTCAAGAGGTTTGTAGACTAAAATATGACTTGAATGCAGTGAATCTGCATTTTAGTAATCATGACAACATCTATATATACTTTAAGATACCGGTGCATAGGTGTGAGAGAATGAAAACATAGTTGACAAATACCATTGGCAGATCCTTGCATGAGGTGGTATCCCAGATCTCTTACTTCCATCCAAATTTTGCAGCCCATTGATTAATCACCACTGGCTTGAGCTCTCCTCCTGCTCCCAGGAGGGACGACTCCACCATTTTTTCTCAGATAATGGAGTGTTTGCAAAAGCAGACTTTAGTTTCCAACTTCTGGTTCTAGTATTTATCATCCGTATGACCTTGGACAAGTTCCTTAATGTCTCTGTGCCTCCATCTCTTTATTTTTGTCTTCAGTCTCATTTGAGGTATAATACACAAATAAAATGATAATATATTTTAAGTGTACAATGTGATAATTTAACATATGTAAAACTTATGAAAGTATTCTCACAAAGTTGATTAACTCATTATCTTACTATGCTAGTTTTTATGAGAACACAAGTTCTATTATCAAATTTCAATTAAACAATAAATATAGTATTATCAACTGTGTGTGTGTGTGTGTTCGTCACTCAGTCACGTCCAACTCTTTGCGACCCCATGGACTGCAGCTCTCCAGGCTCCTCTGTTCATGGAATTCTCCAGGCAAGAAGACTGGAGTGGGTTGCCATGCCCTTTTTCAGGGATCTTCCTGACCCGGGGACTGAACCCAGTTTTTCCACACTGCAGGCAAATTCTTTACTATCTGAGCCACTAGGGAAGCCCTACTGGCCATGTTATATCTTCAAAGCTTATTCATCTTATAACTGAAAATGTGTATCCTTTTACTAACTTCTCCTCATTTCCCCTGCTTGCCCAGCCTTGGCAATCTCTATTTTACTCTCGGCTTCTATGAGTTTGCCTATTTCAGATTACACACATAAGTGCACCAACACAGTACTTGTCTTTCTGTGTCTGGTTTATTTCAAATAGCATGATACCCTTTGGGTTTATTCGTATTGTCACAAATGGCAAGATTTCTTTTTTTAAGGCAGAATAATGCATTTACGTATGTGTTTGTATATCACACTCTGTAGTCATCCATTGATGGGCACTTTGGTTGTTTCTATATTCTAGCCACTGTGAATAATTCTGCGGCGAGCATGGAAGCATTGTCATCTCGTCCAGATAATGATTTTGTGTCCTTTGGATGTATACCCAGAAATGGAAGTCCTAGGTTAGACATTAGTCCTGTTTGTAATTTCTTGAGGAAACTCAATACTTTTTTCCAAAGTGGATGGACCAGTTAACATTCCCACCAACAGTGTACAAGTGTTCCTTTTTATCTACACCCTCACAATTATTTGTTATCTCTTAACATTTTCATAATAGCCATCCTAACAGGTGTGAGGTGATATTTCATTGTGGTTTTGATTTGTATTTCCCTGATATTTAGTGATGTTGAGTGTCTTTTCATGTAACTCTTTGCCATTTGTGTGTCTTCTTTGGACCATGTTATTCAGCTTCTTTGCCCATTTTTAAATTGGTTTATTACATTTCTTTTAGACACGCACACATACATACACTGGTATGAGTTCCTTGAATATATAGAATATTAACCCTTTAAACTGGAAAAGGCAGTGGCACCCCACTCCAGTATTCTTCCCTGGAGAATCCCATGGACCGAGGAGCCTGGTGGGCTGCAGACCATGGGGTCGCGAAGAGTCAGAAACGACTGAGTGACTTCACTTTCACTTTTCAGTTTCATGCATTGGAGAAGGAAATGGCAACCCACTCCAGTATTCTTGCCTGGAGAATCCCAGAGACGGGGAGCCTGGTGGGCTGCCGTCTATGGGGTCGCACAGAGTCGGACACAACTGAAGCGACTTAGCAGCAGCAACCATTTAAACATGTGGTTTGCTAATATGTTCTTCACTTCCATAGGTTCCCTTTGGTTTTGTTGATGGTTTCCTTTAGTAAAAACTATTCTTCTTTGATCTAATAGTATGTTTCTGTTTTTATGCCAGTACCAAACTCTCTTGATTACTGCAGGTTTGTAATATACTTTGAAATCAAGAAGCATAACACATCAGGTTTCTTTCTTGAGACTGCTTTGGCTATTCAGGGTCATTTGTGGTTCCATACAAATTTTTTAAAATTTATTTCTAACTGGAGAAAAATTGCTTCATGATATTGTGTTGGTTTCTGCCATACATCAGCATGAATCAGCCATAGGTACACATATATCCCATACAAATTTTAGAATTGTTTTTCCTATTCTGTGGCAAGTGCCTATAGGTATTGCATTGAATCTGTAGCTCACTTTGGGTAGTATGGATATTTTAACTGTATAAATTCTTCCAGTCTATGAACACAGAATATCGTTCTATTTATCTGTGTCTTCTTCAGTTTCTTTCATCAAAATATATAGCTGTCCTGTATCCACAGATTTTGAACCTGATCCAGGGTTCATTGAATCTGTGGATGTGGAACCTATGGATATGGGAGGGCACCTGACTATGCCATTCTATATAAGAGACTTGAAAGTTTTTGCAAGGGACTCTGAAAATGTTGATATATTTGAGAATCTTGGAACCAATACCCTGTGGACACCAAGGGATGCCTCTATTGTAGTTTTTAGTGTACAGATCATTCACTTCCTTGATTAGATTCCTATTTTCTTCTCTTTGATGCTATTGTAAATGGGATTATTTTCTTAATTTTTCTTTCTGATAGTTCATTGTTAGTCTATTGTATTTTTTGTATTTTGACTTTGTATTCTGCAACTTGATTGAATTGTTTATTAGTTGTAACTTTTTTTTTTGGTGTACTGTTTAGAGTTTTCTATGTATTTTATAGATAATTTTATATTTTTTCCTTTTTGAGTTTGATGCTTTTCATTTCTTTTTCTTGCCTGATTGCTCTGGCAAGGATTTTCAGTACCACATTGAATAGAACTTGTGAGAGTGGACATTCTTGTCCTGCTCGTCTTCTTATAGAAAAATCTTTCAGTTTTCCACTGTTGAGTGTCATGTAATCTCTGTGGCTGTCAGATATGATCTTTACTATGCTTAGGTAGGTTCCATTCTTTTTTATGGTTCAGAGTTTTATCACAAAAGGATGTTGAATTATGTCAAATACTCTATCTGTTAAGATGGTTATATGATTTTTATCCTTCATTTTGTTAATGTAGTGTATCATATTGATTGATTTTCATATGTTGAACCAGTTTTGCATCCCAGAAATAAGCCTCACTTGGCTTCCCTGGTGGCTCAGATGGTAAAAGCGTCTGCCTACAATGCAGGAGACCCAGGTTCGATCCCTGGGTGGAGAAGATCCCTGGAGAAGGAAATGGCAACCCACTCCAGTATTCTTGCCTGGAAAATCCCATGGACAGAGGAGCCTGATAGATTACAGTCCAAGGGGTCGCAGAGTCGGACACAAATGAGCGACTTCACTTCAATCACAGTGTATGAATATTTTTATGTATTGTTGAATTCAGAGTGCTAATATTTTATTGAAGATTTTTGCATCTGTGTTCATCAGGGATATTGGCCTATAGCTATTCTTTTCTCGTAGTGTCCTTTTTTATCTTCGGTATCAGGATAATGCTGTGACCTCCTAAATGAATCTGGAAGTGTTCCATTTTCTTCTATTTGTTTGAAAGAATTTGACAAAGATTGGTATTAATTCTTCTTTAAATGCTTGATAGAATCCATCAGCAAAGCCATCTGGTCCTGGACTTTGCTTTGTTGGGAAACTTTTGGTAACAGATTCAAACTCCTTCCTAGTAGTTGGTGTGTTCCAATTTTCTATTCCTGATTCAGTCTTGGTAGAGAGTTATGTTTCTAAGAGTTTATCCATTTCCACTAGAATATTCAATTTGTTGCCATATGATTGCTCATAGTAGTTTCTTATGGTTCTTAATATTTCTGTTGTCAGCTGTAATGTCACCTCTTTCATTTCTGATTTTGAGTCTTCTCTCTTGTTCTTCGCCTAATGATTTACCAATGTTGTATGTCTTTCCAAAAAAAGAACTCTTGATTTGATACAGCCATGAAATTAAAAGACACTTACTCCTTGGAAGAAAAGTTATGACCAACCTAGATAGCATATTCAAAAGCAGAGACATTACTTTGCCGACTAAGGTCCATCTAGTCAAGGCTTGGTTTTCCCTGTGGTCATGTATGGATGTGAGAGTTGGACTGTGAAGAAAGCTGAGTGCCGAAGAATTGATGCTTTTGAACTGTGGTGTTGGAGAAGACTCTTGAGGGTCCCTTGGACTGCAAGGAGATCCAACCAGTCCATTCTGAAGGAGATCAGCCCTGGGATTTCTTTGGAGGGAATGATGCTAAAGCTGAAACTCCAGTACTTTGGCCATCTCATGCGATGAGTTGACTCACTGGAAAAGACTCTGATGCTGGGAGGGATTGGGGGCAGGAGGAGAAGGGGACGACAGAGGATGAAATGGCTGGATGGTATCATGGACTCAATGGATGTGAGTCTGAGTGAACTCTGGGAGTTGGTGATGGACAGGGAGGCCTGGCATTCTGCTATTCATGGGGTCGCAAAGAGTCGACACAACTGAGCGACTGAAGTGAACTGAACTGATTGTCTTTCTAGTCTCTATTTCATCTGTTTCTACTCTGATTTTTGTAATTTCCTTCATTCTACTAATTTGGGGGTAATTCATCTCTTTTTCTAGTTCTGTGGATATGAAGTGAGGTTGTTTATTTTAGGTCTTTCTTGTTCCTGAATGTAGGTTTTTTTGGCTGTCAATTTCCCTCTTAGAACTGCCTTTTGCTGCATCTCATAGATTTTAGCATGTTGTGTTTCTAACCTTTTGATATCTTTGATGCATTGGTTGTTCAGAAACATTTAATTTTCATATATTTGTGTTTTCCTTTTTCTTCCTTTTATTTCTATTTTCATAATATTGTATCAGAAAGACATTTGATGTGATTTCAGTCTTCTTAAATTAGTTAAGACTTGTTTTTTGGCTTAAAAATAGATCTATCCTGGAAAATGTTCCATGTGTGCCTGAGAAGAATGTGCATTCTGCTGCTGATGGCATGTTCTATTGTGCCTATTAAGTCTATCTGGTCTAATGTATCATTTAAGTCCAATATTTCCTTTTGTTCTGTCTGGATTACCCATTGTTGAAGTGGGATTTTGAAGTCTCCTAAATTATTGTATTGCTGTCTATTTCTTCCTTCAGCTCTGTTAATCTTTGCTTTACATATTTAGCTTCTCTAATAGAATGCATGAATAACTGGAATTACTATATCCTTATGACTGACCGCTTTACTTATTGTGTAATGATCTTCTCTGTTCCTTACTACATTTTTGACTTAAAGTCTATTTTGTGTGATATACATAGATTGATGCTTGTTCATTTTTCGGTTTCCATTTGCAAGGAATATCTTTTCTATCTCTTCACTTTCAGTCTATGTATGTATTTAAAGCTCAAGTGAGTCTCTTTAGTGACTATAAGTCAGTATACAGCCAGGTCTTATATACAGATAGATATAGATATATAAATCCTTACATATGTATCTATTCAGTCACTCTGCATTTTGATTGGAAAACTTAATCCACTTACATAAATTAATTATTAATAAGTATAGACTTACTGTTGTCTTTTTTTTTTTTCTTTCTGGTAGTTCCTTTGTTTCTTCCTCTCCTTTGTGATTTGATTATTTTTTATAGTGGTATGCTTTGGTTCATTCTCCTTTATCTACTTACTATAGGTTTTTTATTTTGTAATTAGCATGAGTCTAGCATTAAACATTTTATACCAGTCTGTTTTAAGCTGATAACAACTTAACTTTGTATGCATACAGAAGTTCTAAATTTTTATACTTCCTCCTAGGGGGTTGTATTTTTGATGTCACATTTATATTGTTCTATGTTGCATTCAGTTCAGTCACTCAGTCATGTCCGACTCTTTGTGACCCCATGGACTGCAGCATGCCAGGCTTCCCTATCCATCACCATTTCCTGGAGCTTGCTCAAACTCATGTCCATGCAGTCAGATTTGCATATCCACTAACAAATAATGTTGTTTTAGTTATTTTTAAAATACTTTCCTTTTTATCTTTATACTAGAGTTATAAGTGATTTACCCCCACCATTACAACTTTAGAATATTTTGAATTTAATTATATGTTTACCTTCAGCAGTTTATACTTTCACATGTTTTCATGTTACTAATTAGCATCCTTAGGTTTTAGGAACTCCCATTAACATTTCTGTAAAGTTGGTTTTGTGTTGGTGAACTATTTTAACTTCTGTTTGTTCCAGAAACTCTCTATCTCTCCTTAAATTGTAAAGGACATCATTGCTAGGTAGAATATTCTTGGTTGGCAGAGTTAGCTGGTTTGGTTTCTGTTTTATTTCTGCCCTGTGAGTAGATCATCCCATTCGCTTTTTCCCTGCAAGGTTTCCACTAAAAATCTTCTGAAAGTTTTATGGAAGTTTCCTGTACGTGACAAGCTACTTTTTGTCTTGAAGCTTTCAGATTCTCTTTTGTCTTCAACTTTTGGCATTTTAATTATAATGTGTCTCAGTATGGGTCTTCCCTGATGGCTCAGAGGGTAAAGCATTTGACTTCAATGTGGGAGACCCAGGTCGAATCCTGGGTTGGGAAGATCCTCTGGAGAAGGAAATGCCAAGCCACTCCCATACTCTTGCCTGGAAAATTCCAACGGCAGCCCAGCCTTGTAAGCTACAGTCCATGGGATTGCAAAGAGCTGCACAACTTCACTTACGGTTCTTGGATTCTTTCTTATTTTGCACTTTTTTGGATTCCTAGTTCTGGATATCTGTTTCTTCCCACAGGTTAGGAAAGTTTTAAGCCATTATTTATTTGAATAAAATTTCTGCCTCTTTCTCTCTCCTCCTTCTGGGACCTCTATAACGTATATATTGGTTTCCTTGATACTATAACATAGTCCTTGAATCTACTGTCACTCTTTTTCTTCTTACTCTTTTTTTATTTTTATTTTTACTTTATTTTACTTTACAGTACTGTATTGGTTTTGGCATACATCGACATGAATCCATCATGGGTGTACATGAACTCCCAAACATGAACCCCCCCCCACCTCCCACCCCACATCCTGCCTCCGGATCTTCCCCATGCACCAGCCCCAAGCATCCTG